>JAGUQL010000005.1:319175-339209 GCA_018410145.1 Penicillium corylophilum | reverse complement strand
CTAAAATTCTAAAATTTTGGGGGTACACCGTTTGCCCAAAAAGGGGGCTGTAATGGGCCTTGGCGGGGTACAAAGCGTTCCCCCCCCCCCCCCCCCCCCCCCCACCACGAAATGCTCGAATTGCATAGTGTTCAATCCACAGATAGGAATGGGTCAAAATGGACTCTCGAGAATGCAGTAGCGAGCCTGCACCTACGCGCAGCTCGCAATTGTACATTACTTTGTATATGTAGCATATTTGTGATGATTACCTGTACCAAGGACCAAATACTGAAGAATCATCACCTTCAAATTGGCCTAAATTATCAACTACTCCCGAAAGTGAGTGAAATCGTTACGTCAAGCTAGGTTGTACATATTGGTCAGCTTCTCCGGACGTTTCGCCCTATACACCCTCTTGTCAAGCGCCATCACTTGTTTAAGAGCATTTTCACTTCCTTATACCTTCTGTTGGTGGTTCTGGATTAGCCACTGCTGGAACTTCGCCAAGGCCTTATATCGATCGGAGATCTGGTTCTAGGGAACTTAGTACACATATCATCTTTTGTGTCACTTTTGATATGTGCAAAATAGTGATCACGAATAATAATTGGGATGCGTTACCTTCTCTTCCCTCTCCATTTCGGCATATGTCTTCGCTCCGACCTCAAAGATCGGGTCGTAGGCTACAATTTTATGTATCAGAATGAAGTTTCCTAGACATGGAGTCCGAGATTTACTTACCAAAGTTTGCCGGGCCTCTTGGTCGCACAATAACGCCCTTCACGATGAAATTAAATGCAAGGCATTAAAAAGACGTAGCCATGACATATTTTTCTTACCTTAGTCCTTCCCTGAAAGATAATAGGTTCGGCGCCAGGTTCGCTGCAGAAGGCTAACGTACACACAGATTCGGCTGTTCTGTCATTGAAGCCATCCAGCATTCTGTTCAAGCCTTCATTGCCTAATGCGTTGAAAAATTCTTTGCTAGGTTATCTGAGCTTGCGACCAGAAAGACAAAGAATTGCGGACTACTTACATGTAGGGCCCGGGAAGTCCATTAAGCGCGTGGAATTCTAGCGCCGTGTCTTCTGTCAAAGCAGGGCCATTGATCTACTTGACTTGTAAGCCATGTTTTGTTGATGGAATCTGTGGGTGTGTTGCTTACTGCTGCGGAGGCGCGCCTGGCTTTTTCCTTCGCAATCTCTTCTATAGACCCTTGGATCTCGGGGACGTCGACAGTTTGGCCGTTTACCTCAATCGTACTGTCAAGTATCGCCTGCACCTCGGCGAGTTTGTGTGCGTTTCCTGTGATGAAATTGAGCTTTATCCGCGGCATGATGGCTGATTGCCTCAGACGCCTGCAAAACTTGAGAGACTCCGTTTTTTTTTATTTTTTTATATTTTTGGCCTTGACTGTTTAGCCTGTTTGCATGGAATCTTCCAGTCTTCCAGAGACTAAGTACTCTTACGGACCGATCTAGCATTGTACCGGAGCTGTTTTCATTCCATTTTTCAGTACCATACACTTGGATTGCAAGGTACAGGGACCGTTATGGAGGTAACCACATATGGATTAACATGAGCGACCATTACAAGTATATGCCAGACCGCGAAAAATCGGTTTAGTCTAGTATGATAAGAGGCAACCAATGGTATGAGAGAGATGTGCATTACATCGGCCACCTGGCAGAGAGGAGAGATTCCCTGTGTGAGCGCTGAGCTATTCGAGTAAGCTAACTAGGGATAATATAAATTGCAATACAAAATGGAGTCGTTCTATCCGACACTACTCCATGCAGAATATCCCAGTGAGGAAGTAAGGAGTCACCAGTGAGTAGAAGACGGATCCTTGCTGTTTTAGTTCACGTGACTTGTTATATAAATTGATTAGACCTCGTCAAACGGGTTTGGGTCAGGTTTTTCATTTTCCCTTACCCGCCCACGGGTAACCAACCCACGCGGTGTTGAAATATCCCAGTTGCTGAAATAATAATGAGGCTGGGATCACGTGCATACATATATAACCTGGTCACCAGCCTACTTGTATCTTAGATTACATGCAACGCAAGATACAATCAACTCCCCTCATTAATATGAACACCGAAGCATCACTTTCCAACCAACACGCGGGTTTTGGCCTTCATGAAGCCACCCGTCGGTTCTTGGCGGTACCCGTGGGTAACCCAGATTACACAATTCATCCTAGGGTCATCATAAACAGTCCAACCTTGGTGGTAAATCCATAACTAAACCCAGTTGTTTACGTCGGGATTTATCAGTCTTATTCTATGAGCAATCACTCTACCTAATAAGTTTCTACAAGCTGTACTTCATAGGTAAGTTTCGAATAGCGGTTGGTCGTCTACTTGATTGTACAAAGCGCAGCGATTCTTGACGAAAAGTATGCCAGACCTAAGCTTACAGGAGAAAAAAAAACCAATCTCTGCGCAAATCTAATTTTTGAAATCGTACCGTAACACCAAGGGCCACGCCTACTAAACTTTACTTAGTTTTAATTAACTCCACGTGCTATCTTTTAATACTACTCTTGTGTGGTTGTTATTGAAATAAACAATGCGGAATATCAATATCTCCGATACGCCGCGGTATTCGTCCCGACAGAACCACTCCTTGGTACACTTCGAGGCACCTTTCCGAGTGAGCTCTCAGGAGCTTGGTAGGCATTGCCAAGATGGCTTCCACTTGGAAGGCCGTGAAGGCTTATCTGCCTCGAATACGATTCCTCACTGTTCACTATGCCTACTTCATCGGAGTGTCTCTCGTCACCTCCGCTATCTTCTGGGGTAGCTCCACACCGGCCCACAGCGTACGATACATTGACTCGCTGTTTCTGACTGTCAGCGCCATGACGCTCGCTGGCCTGAACACAGTCAACCTATCTACACTCAACACCTTTCAGCAGATCTTGCTCTTCTTTCTGATCATGGCTGGCTCCACAGTGAGAAATGCCCCTTAATCCAATCAGGCAACAACTTAGCCAACTTTGGGATTGAAAAGCTAAGATTTTTATAGATATGGGTCTCGATTGGAGTCGTTGCGGTTCGTAAAAGAACATTTGAGAAAAGATTTGAAGAGATCGTGCAAGAAGAAACACTCCGGAGAAAGAGGCTCCGCACAACGACCAGCCTTGCCCGTCGAATTACGTGGCCGCGATCATTATCGCGGCAGCCAACCATCCCAGAGGATCCTGACTCACAGACAGATAGACGAAGGCCTTCCATCATTTCTCTTCGGTCCATTGGCTCACGGACTAAGAGCCAGGGTCGAAATTCAACTGATTCGGCTCACGACAGACAGTCTGACCAGCAAACAGAAGATACACACCCAGTGGCTAGACGTGAAGGTGAATCCGTAGTGCCTGACGAAAGGCTACTAGATCGAAGATCTTCTGGGGATCCGAATGACACTGAAGATACTGACGTTCACATTACATTTACTAATGACTTGCGGGAACGCCGTGGAGATGGGCCGAGCCCAATACGCCGACGCATGCGTCCTCCATACGTGAATGTCCAGAGCATGGCAGCTACCCAGAACGGACTAGAAGAAGGACATGACGTGGGCTCTGATGAAGAAGATGATAGCCATCTGAACTTTCTACGCAAAATCAGTCGCAATTCATCGTTTCATCACCTGAGTGAGCGAGAACGCCTACGTCTCGGCGGTGCGGAGTATCGGGCCGTTTCACTTTTGTCCATCATTGTGCCGCTTTACTTTATACTATGGCAGTTGCTGGGTGGAATTGGAGTCGGTGCGTATGTTGCGAGGAACAAGGCCGCACTCGCTAGAGCGAATGGAATGAATCCCTGGTAAGTTTTTGTTTCGAAATTATTCATTAGGTTCTGGCAAGTTCTTATATTGATTTAGGTGGGTCGGATTCTTCTTCGCCATTTCTGCCTTCAATAATTCCGGGATGAGTATCCTTGATGCCAATATGGTGAGTATCTGGGCTTCAATGATAAACACTGGCATGTCGCTCATACGTATCCGAGGTTCCTTTCCAAAGGTCAACGTACATGCTGATCACAATGGGCCTTCTCATCCTAGCTGGCAACACATGGTAGGTCCCTTCACTATTTTTCTTGTTGATATATCTGCGTACTCACTACATTTCCTTGCAGTTACCCGGTCTTCCTGCGCTGGATATTGTCCACCATACTTTGGATTCTACCACCTAGCGATTACTTCCACTATCTTCGAGAGACTTTGACTTTCCTGTTGGAACATCCTCGCCGATGTTACACGACTCTTTTCCCTTCCGCACATACTTGGTGGCTTCTGCTCTCTGTGATTGTATTGAATGGAGTTGATTGGGTGGCATATGAAGTGCTTAACGTGAGTCCATCCTTTCCTCTACACAATCTCAAAATACTGATCTATCTACAAGTACGACAATCCGGCAGTCGATGTCATCTCAGTCGGACCGCGTATCTTGGACGGACTATTCCAGGCACTTTGCGTTCGCAGTGGAGGCTTCTATATCACCAACATCTCCGCCCTCCAAATCGGGACACAGGTACTCTACGTGATAATGATGTACATTTCTGTCTACCCAGTTGTCATCACCATGCGTCACTCCAACGTCTACGAAGAAAGGAGCCTGGGAATTTATGCCGATGACCCCACCGTGACTGAAGATAACGAGGCCTCTTCATCAAACTCCTCTGTATCACCAAAATCCCCCTCGCCAGGGCGAATGTACTTTATCCGGCATCAACTTCGTGCACAAATGGCATATGACCTGTGGTGGATAGCCTTGGCTGTCCTAATAATCTGCATCGTGGAAGCTGGCAATTTCACTCGGGATCCGGTTACATACTCGGCTTTCAACATTCTCTTCGAAACTGTCAGTGCCTACGGCTGCGTTGGCATAAGTACAGGCCTTCCAACCCAACTCTACAGCTTTTCTGGAGGCTGGCATACATTGAGCAAGCTTGTGCTCTGTGCTGTGATGATTCGAGGCCGTCATCGAGCTCTGCCTGTGGCGATTGATAAGGCTATCATGCTTCCTAGTGATAAGCTTGCCAAAGCAGAGGAGGAAGATGCTTTGATTAGAATGGAGCGGACCATGAGTCGGACTCGATAGTACCTTTCACCAGCCTGAAACATACTTCGCTGTATATATCTCTACAAAATAAAGAAATGGACTGCATGATGTCTCGGGTGTTCTTGAATAGGTAGAAATGTAGGCTTGGTAGTTACGGCTCAAAATGATAGATTGAAAGGCGAACTGCGCCTTGTAGTTTTATTTTGATAGCAAAAGCTCGACTAGGCAAATTGGGTGAGAATATCTGGAAAACAGAACTCAGTCCTCCGCGTCTGCCATGCTGTCATCATCGTCGCCAGAAAAATCATCGTCATCTTCTGGATTTCCCAGAACCTCTTCGACCCTTCGTCGGATCTCGTGAGCCAGAAAAGACCTGAGATCTGAATCATTTGTTCCATTCAACCTTTGAATCATATTCACAAGGCCACTTAGCTTCAGACATGTTTCCTTGAGTTGTAGAGCTGGTGCGAGAAGCCGAGAGAGCAAAAGGTTCCATTCTTCATCCGTCTGAACCATGGCTGGCACAATACCCCGGTATCTTTTTTCATCAGCCTCATCTTCGTCGAAGCAGATCAGAAGAGCCTCTGGAACTCCAACGGCGTCAAGAAGGCTCTTTAGGCTCCTTCCAATCATAAACATGGTGTCGGTGTCTTCAACAAAGTAGGACAGTCTATGCTGTGCTGCTACCACCCTCTTTCCTAAATCAAAATACGCTTGAGCATCAAAACCCCTGGGGGGCAGTGCATTCATCCCGCTCACAATTGCTTGGCTTGTAGTTTCCGCATAGTCTTCCAACACCCGTAGAAATTCAAGACGAAACCACAACGTATTATAGACTTGTAACGAGTGGACTCGTGACGATTCAAGATCAAGGTCGGCTCTGGATGGAAAGCTGGAAGAAAAACCGAAACTAGTCCAGTGCGCTTTCCTCAGGGGGTTGAACAGCGCAGCACACTTAGGAGGAAGGAAGACTTTTTCCGGCTGCTCTCCGGTCCCTATCTCTTGAGTTCGTTCAATTTCGACTTCATGTCGGGCTGGTAGGGTCATGAAATGAACATGACCTAGAATATCGGTTACTGTCTCAGGGGGAACTGGAGGTCGACGCAGTTCATTCTGCTGCTTCGCGGTCATACTAGCAGAGCAAGTATAGTTGTATTTGGCGCAACGGTCGCATTGTGGAAACGGCCCCTCGCGGCCAAGTGGCAAGCACTTTGACAAGCCAATGTCAGTATCTTAATAACAGGAAGAGCACTGGGAGCGCCAATAGATCTTTGGGTACCTTCTTCTTGTCGTCACGACATTGAGTACATTTCAAATAATGCAAGCGCTTGGGGACGTTCTGTGCGTTGTCCATGGGGACAACTGGGCCCTCACAGGTCGACTCACTCAGCTTTTGATAGGAAAAGCCGTGACGTTTGACTTGAGGAGAAAAGATGCTGGGAGAAAGAGAGATGGAGATGGGCTTGTCGTCTGTCTTAAATAATTCGAGAGGATGGTCAGCGAAGCCTATGCGTTGGCCTTGAAATTCACCCTGAACGCAGTGAGAAATTTTCCCATTTCTGGGCCTTGATCGCACATTGGTCCACTAATTGAAAATGTAGTCGCAGTCGCAGTCGCAGTCGCAGTCGCAGCTCCGGCGATGCATTTGAGATCGCTCGGGCATCTCTTCCCATTGGATCTGACAGAAGCCCAGTCCTATCACACCAATCAATTGGCGATAGAACCCGCCCCCTGTCCCGTCAGACGAATCGGATGTCCTGCGGAATTTCCTGAATTTCCCCATTTGCTTCAGCCTCGTTGGTACGGCGCCTCATCCTCACCGCTCTGATGTGTATGCTGTGAAAGTGGATGGGCGCTGAACCATGTAAAGATTATATGGCAAGGGCCATATTTGCCTGAGAATGGGGATAAGACTTCTATACCTGATTCAGAGCACAATGACGCATGAGAAATAGCTCGTACAGTCAAACTAAGTAGATAATCGAAACACCTTTAAAAGGGCGGGTATGACGTCTTTAGGAAGGATTTGAAGATATTTTCGAACAAAATCCTAAAGATGGGCAAACGGATGCTTGGAAAACCCTTCAGCAAATTCTTTAGGAAGAGTTTGAGAAAAACAAAGAAAACAAAGTCTCGAAGCACACCGATATTTCTTCGGTCGGTGTGTATAGCTATTTCGGCTTTCAATGCCTAACACCACCGTTAAACGCCATCATTGAAAGTATAGTGGTTCATCCACCGCTACAAAAATCAGCTACTTGTAAGGCAATTTAACCAGTTCCAAGAACCTACCTTGTCATAAGGCTTCGACGAATCACAGAACCGCAAGTCAGTCGCAAGACGAATCACGTTATCGGGGTCGTTGTTGATAGTCGATGCATGAATCTGTTGCATACATTAGCATGCCCAAGCCGCAACGCAGAAAGACATACCATATGAGGCTTGTGCAGGACAACATCACCTGCCTCATAAGCCGAGACCAGCCATCTCCGATCATGTTCGCGAGCGAACTGAGCCGGAGTTTCAGAGAGCAGACCGGTTGCCATCATGTTAGAGTTGAAAGCCGATCTGGTTTCCTCGTCTGATAGACCGGCTTGTTTGGCTTTGGTGAAGAAGGCTTGCTCCATTTCGGTGCCGATGCTATCGCCTATCATCGAAGATCAGTACTTCGCAATGAAGATTCACATGGCAAAAGAAAGTACCATTCTCGAGGTAAATGAGTCCACCGCCGTTAAGCTTGATGTCTCCCATGGGGACCCAGGCCGTGACGCTGGTGGGATCACCATATCGCAGGAAGATCTGATCGTAATGAACCTGATTTGAATCTGTCAGAAAAAAAATGAGGAATCATAGACTGCAGGTCAAACTCACGCCAATCGGCTTTGATCCAGGAATATTATTCCTAAGCAAAGAGCGCCGCAAACTAAGCGTATCTTCTCCCCAACCCGACCATTTTGCAATGAAATTATACAAGGCCGGATGATTGCAGAACTTCTCCGCATACCACTCCTTATAATGAGCTTCCAACGCGAGATCAACAAATTGCGCCGCCTTATCGTCGCCCGGCTTCCCATTCCCATCAACGTGACCCGCCCCAATGCCGGGGTACTCGAGGTGGCTCTTTGCTGGATCGAAGATACCCTCTACGGGCGCAGTCCCGGGCTTTAGGACACCGGTCGATTGTAGAGAGGAGAAGTATTGGTTACGGGCTTCGAGGACATCGGCGCGGGGGAGGACTTGTTTTAGGAAGAGATAGCCGTCTTCTTCGTAGCGCTTGCGAAGTTCCTCGATAGGTAGGGTTAGCTCGGAGGGGCGTAAGAAGGCTGCGTTCTCTGAGGTTAGCGGACCGTCGTTGACGGCGAGGTTGTCTGCTGTGACGCCGACCATTTTGGAAACGAGGCCAGAGTTGGAGAGACAGAGAAAGGATGGAAAGGTGTTGATTCCAGGAGAGATCTCATGGCGACTTTATATCTTGTCCTCTATACCACGACTACATGATGGCGGGGTAGACAAGGACTAATCTGAGGAGATGTCCAACCATATCAAATAAGATTGTCAGTTCTGCCCCGCATGACCAAGTTGTCCGGCTTTATTCGTGGGGCGTTCATTCGCGTGGAACACTTTATGACTGTATAATGCCAGGGTCGATGGAGAAAACAGCAGATTGAGTTAGGATTTCCGCATTCCAAGCGGGGAACAATGCTGTTCGAGGCTAGTGTGGAGAACCTTGAAAGTCGTGGATGACCCACGGCGGGGAATAATACCCTTTTCCAAAATTCCTCCAGATGCCACGAGGTCCCGTGGCCATTCCCGAGGCCGTTGCTAAGGTATGGTATATATCGTGAACAATAAGCATCATCAGCCACATGTGCAATGTTGTCGAAAATCCAATGATCAGCTGACATGTTCAATCTCGGGAGTAATATAATGACAAACAGAACCGTAGAAGATCCTCTTTACTAGGTACGCAATAAATGGTAAACACAAAAAGTGAGATGAAATCAAGCTCTCTTCATAATTGCAGCTACAGGCTACTAGCCCGATACAGTAGCTAATTCGCCTCCACCATTCACCAAAACCATAAAGACTGATCAGACTCCCGTAAACTCCCGTAGTTTTGCTCCTATGCGTAAAATATTGACACTAGGAGACCAGAAGTCTATATTGATCATTTGCACCCGGGCAGTCTAACAATGTAGGCACGGACCACATGACCGAATCCAGGGGGTTTTCACCCTGGATCTCGTTTATACATGGCCCTCCTTCGGCCAACTGCTAATATTCCAAGCCTTCACGCCATCCTCAATCTCCAGCCTCATAGTAGTGAAAACAATCGTCTCATACATTTCTTTCGCCGCCGCCCTCGCCTTGGCATGCCACGGTCCCAAACCACCCGATCGCGCATCTTCACGACTACGCCAGATACCTTACCAACATTAAAAACCGTTAGTAAGCATCTCCTCCGAGAGAATACAACTCACTCACATGTAGCCAGATTCTGCCTCTTCTCATTCTTCGTCCCAAACCAATACTTCAATAACCCGCCACTGACAGTAGCCTCCTGATGCGAATACGCATCCAATGCATGAAGACGGTCCTGGTCAACACCCGGGTTGAGAACCGATCGGAACTCAACGATGTAGAAAGACTGGTTGGTCCATTGGTGGCCTTCTGCTTCTGAATATGCTTTGACCAGATCGAAGACTTCTTGCCAATTGAACGAATCGAGATATGCGGCCGTGGCGTAGTCGGGTCGGATGGGCTTGAATGAGGCTAATGCTAGTGATAGGAGTCTGTTTTGAGTATCGAGGCGGTCTAGATCTAGTAAATGCGCGGGCTCATTGTATGGCGAGGAGATCAGGCGTGTGTCTGTGTCTATGGATGGTTTGTTGGTGTGCTGTAATTGTCTTGATGCGGCGGCGGCGAATTTGAGTTGGTCAAAATCTTTTGTCACTAGGGTGTGACAAAGGAGCTGGTTGTGGATCTTTGGTGAATTCTCGTTGATGGGGTTGAGATTCTTGAGGGTGCTGTCAATGGTCGGTGTGGCCGGTGTGGCCGCATTGAGAGTCATGTTCTCGATGTTGAGACGAGAAATGACGAGCGATAGAAAACTATGAACAAATGAACTCGGATTGAAAGGTCTATGAGTTTTTGATGCAGGACAGAGAAATGCAGCCGAAGGCGAAGTGCAAGAAGAAGAAAAGAAAAAAGTAACCTTTTACCCCGAGTACATGTTCATAAAGTATAAAAATTCGCAGATAAAAGCACACCATTAAGCACACCACCACATGAACACTTAATTCACATCTTGTACCACATTCCGGAAGATTGCGAAAGACCTGTTGCCCGAGTGGGCAAGGAGTCGGCTCGAGCACGCAATAGAGTACCACAATGGGAGTTTGGTTCAATTGTAAACCGACATTTTGCATTGTATCGCACATCCTTTCGGGCCACGCCTCTTACCCCGATGTGATATTCCTTATGTTATGGATTGCTTCGCTGTGCTGAAACATCAATGTGTTGGTCTCATAATTCCAAACCCTAATTGTTACGAGAGCTAGCAGCGGGCGACTGCGCTCCGAGTATGCGTGTTGATCCTGTAACGGTTCTCTAACCCGTCGGTGTGTTATAAGAGGAAATAGAATCCTTTGAAGGGCAATAAATAAGAGTTTTTGATTCGTTTCCGGGCTTGATTGGCCTGAAGTGGTCTAGATGTACAAAAAATGGTATCACGTGCAATGCCCCTCATCCCGAACGCCGTCCAGATGCTCAGACCCGCAAGAAACAATAAACAGTCGTAATGGTAGAAGGAATGCCTATGGCTTGGATGGAGGGCCCATTTTGCCATCGCCTGTGTCGACCTTTTTCTTGGGTGGAAGCGCAGGCACCTTGAAGCCATCTTTCTCTTTGCTCTGACCGCCAACCTGAGTGAAAGTTCCGGAGTTGAACCAGCGGTCTTCTTCGGCCTTGCGCTTGCGGTTGAGCTCGGCCTGCACCTTGGGATCGACGAGCTCCAGACCCTGGACAGGAGTGAATGCGATGGTACTGGCAGTACCAGCCCCTGCGTTCAGGGATGTTCCAACGCCCGACGAACGCAAGCCCCTGGCTTGAAGGACACTGGCAGTGCCACTGACGCCGCCTTGGCCAAAGCCACGTAGGGAAGAAGCTGTACCACCGGCAGGGGTGGATGCGCCCCAGCCCTTGTTGTTTTTACTGAGTTTGGCACGTGTGCGCTGATCGATCTGTGTGGCGCGGATGCGGCCATCATTCTGTTGTCCAAGCATGCCCAGGCCCACTGTACCTTCGCCAGTGCCGTATCCGACTTCTGATTCCTCCTTGCCGAAAGCAACCCGGTTCTGTGCCTTACGTAGCTCGGTCATAGCCACAGCTTCCTTGGCCTTTCGCGCACGTCGTCCACCACGTTTCCTGGATGGCTTGTCGTCAGGGGCTGGGAGGGCCTTCACTCCGGAGTTGGGCGGAGGCTCGGTCAACTTCTCCAAGCGTTGGAGACACTGCGCTTGCAAATCGTTGCCGAGAGAGCCGTCCTTGCTGTAGTTGGATACGTCTGCACGAACGGCAAGGACCATCTTGGCAGACACAATGCGGATGGCCTGCTTCTTGAGGTCGTTCGGCACTTCCTGGATAAGAGGCGACTCATAAAGGAAACCCTGCGCACGAACGCCGTGATTTGTAGCAAAGCCCAATCCCTCCTGTCTCTTCGAACCCTGAGCTCCAAGATTACACGCAGGAATCTTGGCCAATTCAAGCAGGCCACCGGTCTGGTTAAGGAATTGAGCAGCGGTCTCCGATCCGATCAACGCCGCCAAGTTGGGCGCAATCGAATTCACGCGGGACTCAATACTCTGAGTGAGTGCCGTACGCTCACGGTCAAGCTTGAGGATCCTCTCACAAGTATCAAGCACGAGCTTAAGCTCAGACTCGCTCAACTCCCGTCCACGGGTGGTGGTTCCCTCAAGAGCAACAATCATAAGAGACGGCCCATCCAGCACAGACTTGAGGGGCTCGCCAGCCATATTATCCGCAGACCATGAAAGAGCCTTGATGTCGTCGAAAGGCCCATTTTTGAGGATCGCAACCGTTTTCGCGTATTTGATCGGGTTTGTAACCATAGTCTCGAGTTCAGGAAATCGAGTGGAGTAGTGATCGCGTAGGACCTTGTGTAGTCGGGTTAACTCGTCGGCCGTCGTTACTGAGCGGTCGAACTCGTTGGTTGGCTCCGTGCTTTCTTGAAGGCCTTGGTCCTCCTCGAGCTCTTGCTCGACATCTTCCTCGTTTTGGAAGTCTTCATCTTCTTCGAAGTCGCGCAGGAGCTCCTCCGCGGTAGACATCTTGTCGTAAGGTGAGAAAGCGTCCGGATGTTTATAGAAGGAAAGCGCACAAAATAAATCTTCCACGAGACGCCACCGGGGCAGTTGGAAAGTCGAACTTGAAGTTGGGGTTGAAATTCTTCGAGAAGCAAATCCCCGGAGCTGCGATTAGTCAGGTGAGAGCTTTGCGGGTGGCGACAGAAACCAGAAGCGCAGGCCGTGGATTTCATCGGCGAATCGCGACGCATTTGACAGCACCTTCACACCTCGCGGGTTGGACTAGGATTGTCCTAATACACCCTCACTCTCTTTGCGCTTTGGTGCGCCTGTTGGGCCTCTTTGGGTTTCCTAGAAACCCTCACCCATTACCTTTGAAACAGGACGCAAATCTCATTACCCGCCGATACCTTGAACTGAACCACACCTCAATTCACTTCTTCGATTCAGCCCACCATGGAGGCTTCTCGTGGCCCTCCCCGGGTCAAGAACAAGGCCGCGGCGCCGATCCAGATCTCCGCAGAGCAGCTGCTGCGCGAGGCCGTGGACCGGCAGGAGCCCGGTCTGCAAGCACCGACACAGCGCTTCGCTGATCTGGAAGAGCTGCACGAATACCAGGGTCGCAAGCGAAAGGAATTCGAGGACTATGTGCGACGCAACCGCATTAATATGAACAACTGGATGCGCTACGCAGCATGGGAACTGGAGCAGAAGGAATTCCGCCGAGCCCGGTCGATCTTTGAGCGCGCGCTGGACGTCGACTCGACCTCCGTTGCCCTGTGGATTCGCTACATCGAAGCTGAAATGAAAACTCGGAATATCAACCACGCGCGAAACCTCCTCGATCGTGCCGTGACCATTTTGCCTCGTATCGACAAACTCTGGTATAAGTATGTCTACATGGAGGAGACGCTGGGTAACATCCCTGGTACTCGCCAGGTGTTTGAGCGTTGGATGTCATGGGAGCCTGAGGAGGGAGCCTGGGGAGCATATATCAAGCTGGAGAAGAGGTACAATGAGTTCGACAGAGCGCGTGCTATTTTCCAGCGATTCACTATTGTTCACCCCGAGCCTCGGAACTGGATCAAATGGGCTAGATTCGAGGAAGAATTTGGGACTAGCGATCTGGTTCGTGAGGTTTATGGTGTGGCTATTGAAACACTGGGAGAAGACTTTATGGACGAGAAGCTTTTCATCGCCTACGCCAAGTTCGAGGCTAAGCTAAAGGAATATGAGCGCGCTCGGGCTATCTACAAATATGCTCTGGATCGACTTCCACGGTCCAAGTCAATGGTCTTGCACAAGGCCTACACAACATTCGAGAAGCAGTTCGGTGATCGGGAAGGTGTTGAGGATGTCATTCTGTCCAAGCGCCGAGTACAATACGAGGAGGAGCTGAAACAGAACTCGCGCAACTACGACATTTGGTTCGACTTTGCACGACTCGAAGAAACGGCCGGCGACCCAGAGAAGGTCCGAGACGTCTACGAGCGAGCCATTGCTCAGATTCCCCCGTCACAAGAAAAGAGGCACTGGCGCAGGTACATTTATCTCTGGATCTTCTACGCCGTGTGGGAAGAAATGGAGGCCAAGGACGCAGGTCGCGCGCGACAGATTTACCAAGAGTGCATCAAGTTGATCCCCCATAAGAAGTTCACATTCGCCAAGGTGTGGCTCATGAAGGCCCAGTTCGAGATCCGTCAGATGGAGCTGCAGGCTGCGCGAAAGACCATGGGCATGGCTATTGGCATGTGTCCGAAAGACAAACTCTTCCGCGGCTACATCGAACTTGAGCGCCAGCTGTTTGAGTTCGTGCGGTGTCGCACCCTGTACGAGAAGCAGCTTGAGTGGAATTCCTCCAATAGCCAGTCCTGGATTCAGTATGCCGAGCTTGAGCGCGGCTTGGATGATTTGGACCGTGCCCGCGCGCTCTACGAGCTGGGTATCGAACAAGCGACTCTCGACATGCCCGAGCTAGTGTGGAAATCCTATATCGACTTCGAAGAGTACGAAGGCGAATACGACAGAGTGCGCGCTCTGTACGAGCGTCTCCTCCAGAAGACCGACCACGTCAAGGTATGGATCAACTACGCGCGTTTCGAGATCAACGTGCCGGACGAGGAGGAAGAAGAGGAGGAAGAGGAAGAAAAGCCAGTCAGCGAGGATGCCAAGAAACGGGCGCGGGCGGTATTCGACCGGGCGCACAAGGTTTTCAAGGACAAGGAGCTCAAGGAAGAGGTATGTGACATGCGGACCCCGCGGACCATCAACTCGGCGCTAACTGCTATCCAGCGAGTCGAACTACTCAACGCTTGGCGCTCATTCGAGCACACCCACGGTTCTCCGGAAGACATCGACAAGATCGAGAAACAGATGCCCCGCCGTGTCAAGAAGCGTCGCAAGCTGGAAGACGACCGGTACGAGGAGTACATGGACTATGTCTTCCCGGCCGACGACAAGTCCGCAGCGAACCTATCGAAGCTGCTCCAGAGGGCGCACCAATGGAAGCAGGGTCAAGCATAGTTCCTGTACAGGGTTGGAGTATGATGAAATGCATTGCAAGTCGAAAGAAGATGATATCCTCATGTGTTACAATAATCTCCCGAAACGCCGGGTCTTCGCCAATGACAAGAATAAAAAAGAAAGGAATCTTTAGTGGCATCACAACACGAACCTTTGGATCGAATCAGATCGCGTAGAATCAAGCCCATCTCACCAACGTTCCTAGGTTATTGGTGGTCGCCTGGCTAAAACACCCGCGTTGTACGGCCGGATCTTGTGGGTGAAGGAGGGGCTTGTGCGACAAATAACCTTGCAATGACCCGGATGTACCTGCATTGTGCCTGGCGATGCATCGGATATAATTCTATTCTACTCTATGGCTACGATTAGGCGTATTTCCGTGGTATTCTAGCGAGTTGGATCGGTCAGAGATAAATGAAATGGTCTGATGGTGCGTTCTGCGCCAGTGGTCCGTTAACCATCCACGAGGCCTAAAAGTGGAGGGACGCGACATTCCGGGCGGAACTGGGGCCGTGGCTTCCATGAAAATCCTTGTGAGCTATTCTTAGCGTAAACATATTGGTATAGTGGTGGATACTGTATTATTATACTGAGTAGATAGGCTATCATTGCGTATACCTGCATTGAGGTCTTGATTCTCGACACCAGGTCTTCTTAGCTCCCTAGGACGCAACGGTTTACGATCCCAGAGAGAACCATCCGAGAACGGGACGATCAGTGCACGAGCCAAGTGTGACTGCCCGGTTCCTTGGTTTTTACTCCACTCAACCATGGATCCCAGCTCGTGTGTGCAAAAGGGGTTGTTTTGTTTGATCTACTATGTACTCTGCTTCCCCTCCTTGCGTGGACACTTGGGTCGAGGCCTGCAGTGCTTCGAGGAGGCTAGGGACTCAGGCCGCTCCAGTAAGACCCAGAACCCAGTGGAGAGACCATAAACAAGTTGGCAGGTCGGATTACTGGGATAGGGGGCTCCACATAGTAACGCAGCCACTGCCGCTTTCACGAACTCTTCAGGAGAATATGAAATAGAACAATGAAACAATGGAAACGATAGTAGTGAAGGACCTAAATCTAGTCCGAGCGGAAGCCAAACACAAGACAGGGAGGGCGATCATAGCAGGACAGAAAATAGGGAAAGGGAAATGAATATGACGAAGGTCAAGCGGAAAGGGGATGGCGGCACTCGCTAACCTCCAACCTCCGTTAGGGGGCTCCTCTATGTCTCACCTCCTTCCCTTCGGTCCCAGCTCACGTCTTGCCGGTCCAGGTTGCTCTTGCTCCTGTTGTGTTTTTTTTTCGTGCTGTGCACTCTTCCTTCGGTTAGTCTTGTTGATACTGGAGCTGATGGTGAGACTCACTGTTCCCCAGTTTCCCGTCCGCGACGTGTCGCCCAACCCCTCCCCGTTCGCTACCTTTCTTGGCCTTCGCCTGGACTCGATCTTTTGCCCCCTCTGACCATCGACCTGGTCCGATTTACATCTGCAACCTTACCATCTCCTTCCTGAACAAACCTCAAACCGCATTTACCGAACTCCGAGCTTGACGCGCGATTCCGATATTGAATCAACTCCACTACGGCCAATTGCTATCACACAATTTTACAAACAATTCTCAAGCCCCGAATGGTCCCGTGGTGCTCTTAAATCACCCCGGCCGAGATGAGATAGTGCTCTGGCAGTCACCATTCATTCTCTTTCGATCCGACTGATTTCTCTTGACGGCTGGCCATCCGCAATCTTTCCTGGTCTGGTATCACCTCAGATTTATCTTCGCAACTCATCATGACTGTTCCGACACCCCCGATTAAACTCATGGGGCACTGCTCTGTCATCTACAACAACACTCTCTACACATATTCGCCCAACGGCTTTTTGTCAATTCCGCTTGAGAAGAACGGTACCTGGACACCCTTGGAACCTGCAAAAGCCAATGTCACCGGTGCAGCGTGCGTCACCGGTGCAATTGATGGTAACGAAGATGACGAGGGATTCTACGTGATCGGCGGGACCGGCGCCTCCTCCGACTATTCTGGCCTTCAGCGATACTCCTTTGCAAACAAGAAGTGGAAAATTCTTCAGTCCGGTAGTAGTACCTCCATGACGAATCTTGTATACCATGGAGCTGCCTACATCAAGTCAAATTCTACTCTCTTGGTTTATGGAGGTAGCGTGGGCTCCAAGACTTCCTCGTCTTACACCTTCACTATATCTACGAAATCTCCTTACGGGATATATTCTCAGCCCGACCAGGGTGCGCCGGCCTCACTCAGTCCCATGCTCTTACCGTGGAACGATACGACGGTCGCCCTGGTTGGTGGCTCCAGTTCAACTGCAATCTATGTTTACAGTCTATCAGGGGGTTGGGTAAACTCGGGAGCTCTCTTGCCCAATGCTATATCGTCAGACATTCACTGTGCTCTTGTCGACTCGGGCAACAGTAAAATATTGGAGTCTTTCGATATGAGTGCCTCCCCCAACACCGTGACTAGTTACGCTCTGGTCAAAGATGGAACAGTCGCGAGTCCGGCTGGGCAAGTCGGAGCTGCGTCTACAAAGCGAAGCTTGAGTGACTATCCGACATATAACAGCACATTCGCGTCCGACACAACACGGTCAAATTACGCACTTGCTCAAGGGGATGACCTGGTTGTTATTTCAAGTGGTAAGGGTGATGATACCCTCGCCATCTTCAACTCAACATCCAACGGCTGGGTCAACGCAACGGAACTTTTCCATGGTAGCGGCAACCAACATGTATTGAAAGCTACCACTACTTCATCGACAACGTCTTCCACACCCACAGCCACCTCTTCTACGACAGCAACATCTCACACCGCCACATCCACCCCTGCTGCTGCTTCGGGCAGTAGCTCCGGTGAGAACTACAAAGTAATCATCGGTGCTACCCTAGGGAGCGTTTGCGGATTGGCCCTGATCCTACTTGCTATTCTTTGGTTGCTCAAACGCGAGAGGCAAAGGAGAGAGCAGAATGGCCAAGGAAAGGGCGGAGGCGACAAGGACCGACTCAGTTTCCAGGACCAGGGCATAGAACCCTTGGCCAACGGTGCCTACCCCATGGCAAGAAGCCCGGTACCAATGGCTTCGATGTCGAATGACTCACTCGCCATCATGTCGGGCCGGGCTACAGGCGAAAATGGACTGATGCCTCCCTCTTCTAACCTTGGCTATGGACTGGCAAAGGGTAAGAGTAGCCCGCTCTCCACAATCCCGTCCAGTGGCCTCGCTCCGTCCAGTGTGTACTCCGAAGACGTGCGCCAGTCAGTCGCCAGCACCGCACCCGGTAACCAACCCGGCGACCGCACCACAGATGAAGGATGGGGCAAGTACTTCCAAGACGGTAACGCGACGAACCTCGCTGGAATGCAGTCCGACCGCTCAACCGTCAGCTCCGTCTACACGAAATCCGACTACCGTGGCAGCGCCTGGCCCATGTCAAATCTGGCCCCTCTGAATTTCGGCTTCCTCGACCAGCCTCAGCCCCTAGGCCGCGTCCACAGCGGTAGCCCAACGACCGCCAACCCATCCATCACGAGCCGCAACCTCAATATGCCCGAGGGACAATCAGCACGGATCTCCAGTGCAAGTTCGATCAGTATGGACTCCGAAGACGACCCCCACGATACAAACTGGACTGGTGCAGGCCAGAACAGCTGGCTCGGCCGCCCCAGCAGCAGCAACTACACAACTAGCTTCTACAATACCAGCCAATATGACATGCCGTCACAAGTAGCACGGCAATCGGGCAACAACCGTCGGTCTAGCGTCATTATACCCGAAGACATCGACGAGCTGCCTATTCAGGGTCGACAAGAAAATGTCAATTCCGATATGAGCTGGCTTAACCTTCAAGCTAGTCGATAAACATCTGAGAACCTGTCATTATTTTTCCCACCATCCTCTCCCTCACTCTTCTCGTCACTCACTTTTCACCATTGGACCCTTCTCACAACAACCTCAACAATGTCTCACTGACACCTGACTCCCGCCTCACTGGCCTCGTCTCTCTTCCCTTCCTGCATGGCGTCCCAGGGCGTCGGACTCTGCAAAAGTCGCATCAAATCAATGTTCATCTTTCTTCGGTGTTGCATATCACTACATCGCCCTTGCATTTCTGCTTGCATTTCCTTCCTGTGTGCCTAGTGATTCTTTAGCGTTTTCGCAACGTTTTCCCGTTCCCGCTATTGCTGCGTCAATATGTCGATATCTTTGCTTCGTCTCCTGTCTCGGGTGCTGGTTGATCCTGATCCTTTTTGGAATCGCGCCATCTTGTATATATCTCGTGGAATCGTGGATACCCGGGTATCCATCCATATTTATGATTGTTGAATGCCCTTGTAGTTTTTGTAGAGAAGTGTCATATCACCTTGAGGCTTGGATTTAGTACGCCCTGCGTAAAAAGCCTCTCACTCTTTCCATGTGGAGGGTTCTTAGTTTGGCGACGAGTAGAGCGCAGGAGTTACTGGGCCACTGTCTCCAGAAAATTCGCGCTGTAGCAGATACCAACAATCCTTGATATCTTCAACATGTTGAAAGAGACAAGGCGGATGGCCAAATGGGGGTTCGCGATTATAATAGCCGAATGGATGCTCTGCCGAGTCGTAGGCTTGACAGTCGAGTCAGAGATCTGACAGCTGTGGTAGCCGTGCTCAATCTCGCCTGCCAGATCCTCGAATTGAAGAGCCTTTAGCCCCTCTCGAGTGAGGCTAGAATTGAAGGGATTGATCAAACATTCTGTATAGGATTCTCACTTTCAACGATCTTGGTTTCCAAGAAGTGGAACTTGTCATTTCTCTTCTCTTGTACTTTCGTGATCGTCTGTACAGGTTTATCATCTCTCTCTCTCTCTCTCTCTCTCTCTCTCTGCAACCCAGGACGTATGTGAAGCACATGGAATAGTATTGTCTTCTACGGCCTTTATCAATAAAATTACTAAGAATAGGACCTTCCACCAACTAGGAAAGGCGTCATCGTAAATATGAATGGTAAATCTCGCTTCCACGGCGCCAAACATCAGAAAAAAAAACGATATCGTAAGCCTCAACTCGGGGGGGGGGGGGGGGGGGGGGGGGGGGGGGGGGGGGGGGGGGGGGGGGGGGGGGGGGGGGGGGGGGGGCTC
>JAGUQL010000005.1:74254-319169 GCA_018410145.1 Penicillium corylophilum | reverse complement strand
AATATGTTTTTTAAAAACCGCGTCCCCCGGGCCAAAACAAAAAAAAAAAAAACTTTACGCAACCCCCAACACCCCCCCCCCCCCCCCCCCCCCCCCAAAAAACGCCCTAATAAAACCTCGCCAGCCAGCTCCTCCTCTTCGAAACCTTCCTAAACTCATTAACAGCCGGACTGACAGCTTTCAAACTCCCATCATCAATATCCATCTGCTCAACCCCTCTATAGCTCGTATCCTCACTCCCACCATAGCCCCTCGGCAACCCTCCCGCCTCAGCCTTTGACCGAATGTAATAATGCGCATCCGTCTCTTCCATACCAATAACCCACCTCTCCTTCAATTCCTTCCCCACAGGTCCGCCCCCACAAGCACCCTGCAGCTTTGCACTCTGCGGAGAGTTAACCGCAAGCGCGAACAGATTCTGCGGCTCCGTAAAATCGGTAATCTGGTGTCCTCTAGCTTCAACGATCATGAAGACTAGACACACGGCGGATGTGAGGAATGCAAAGACTAAGATTACGTAGAATACGCCTTGCCACCTCTCTGTTCCACCAGATGCATAGTCCACTTCTTGAAGGGTAGCAGAGAAATGCTGGTAAGCCGGCGTGGAGAGCATGTCGAGTGGTGCGGTGTAATTCCAGCCTTGGACGAAAGGAGAATTCTGGGTACTGAGGATCAACGTTGAACCAGCCATTACCGCGAGGGCTTCTGCGACGGAGGGGAGGCGGGGGTCTAGGGTGTATGTTGCTGATGCGGTGGAGTAGGAGGGCATCATTTGCATGATTAGTCGCTCGGTGCTGGCTTGCGAGGCGGTTATGCCGGAGCCGAGACTTAGAGCGCTGGCCCATTCTGTGGCGACGTTTTTCCAGTCTGCTGACCAGATGCCTTCGGTGAAATTGGGGACGTTCTGGTTGTATTGTAGGGTATTGGATTTGTCTTCGCAGTGCGAGGAGAGGAAGGCGCCTGATGAAGCGGCGTCGTAGCGTGTTGAGCAGACGCCTGTTTCTTTGGCGCGGATTGAGCACATTACGTACTCGGGGTTGGAGATGGAGGGTTTCCCTAGCAGGTAGATTGCGTCTGTAGGCCAGATGCCAGTTGTGTTTAGGATTGTGTTGTTCCATACAGGGAATGTGCCGAAGACTGGGGCCCGTTGACCGTATTTTTGGCCGAAGCCAAAGAGGTCATCGACTACAGTGCTGTTCAGCCAGGATGGCCATAGCGGGATATTGGATGGTGGGGACACGCTATATTCTGTTACGTTGAAATGGGCGTTTGGCCAGGAGGAGTATACCATTGGAGCTAGTTCGGACTCGTTCAAGCCGACACAGAGAACGTTAACGGCGGGCGAGGGAACTGAGGCTTCTAAGCTGAATTTGCCCTCGCCTGATGCGTCTTGTGGCTGACGAATATCGTTCTTGGAGTCCATTGCCGCGGCTGGTATTCCGGCGTGCGGCATGGCCATGGTGATGTTGTTGACCATGCGCCCGTGTTTCAAGGATAGCTCGGTCATGTTTTGGATTTCGATCCAGCTGCCTGTTACTGTGGTGTTATCCCACATGGAGGCAGTCGGCCGGGGTCGTAACTTGAGTTGATCAGAAGTCTGATTGTTGCCCTCTATCAGGCCCGTCCACTTTGTCAGCCACTGCTCGAAATTGTGATAGGCCTGACCGACGTGCTCCATCTGAAGGCAGGTCGAATTGCGGTCCCAGGGGTCCATGGAGTTGGGGATTGGAGTTTGGCAATTTTCAGCGAGGAAATCGGGGTTACCCCAGCTAGCGTACACTTTGCCCCAGAGGATGGTTGACTTTAGTGGCCCCATGGAAAGCTTTGGGGATACTGTTGACATGTTAGTGCTCGCACATCTTCCACGAGACTCAATGGAAGCTCACCTAGAGCTTCGGCTGCGGTTGTGTAGAGCATGGCCACGAACGTCGCAATTAAGGCGATGAGGCCAAGAAACGTGAGTGCCGAGTATCGCAGTGTTTCCCAGTGTACAATCATGGATCCGGGCTGCATTATCCACGCTCTCATGTTCATGTCTGAGATACTAACTCCTCTTGAATCCTGGGTCAACGCTCGACGACTCAACACCTGCCCCAGAAATGCGACACAAATAGTAACATAGGCCAATTCAATTGTCTTTGCGAAAAATGCGCACAGCAAATTGGCTGTCGACGCCGCTAAAGCTTCCCCTGTCCCGATATTCGGCCATCTCGGTTTTCGGATCGCAATAGCGAGGTAAACGCCCGAGAAAACAGTCGCATACAAGGCGAGAACGAAAATGGTCACCGGAACCCATGAGAACCGTCGTTGCAGGACAGTCGTGCGACTCGGGCAATTGCCATTATGTTGGTGAGGGGTTGCTGGTGTCCCCTGCGGCGTTTTCAAAAAGCCTGGTGTTGTCGCAGGACTTGCCTCACTAGAAATGGAGTCTCGTTTACCCCGCGGCAAAGTCTCCCCAGACGTGTTGGTGATACCAAGTCCGACCTCACGGAGAACGTCCTCAGAGAAGCTCTGCCGCTCTTCCCGATAAGCCGGAAGAAAGGCGTATTCAAGCTCGGGCGAAGCACGACCAAGCGGGTTCCATGTGCGCTGAGGCCGTGTGGTCTCGAGGTCAGCCTCAGAGAGGAGCGAATGCTGCGACTCAGCCATGGGGGGATAGGAAACAGAAACATCAACCCGAGGAACACGAACAGGAGCAGAGACCCTCATTTGAAGGTCTCTGCTCAAACTAGGCCTGGCCAAGCAGCCCAGAAATTGCGAATCTTGTGCCTCTGAACTGCGGCTGATTTACTCATTTCCTACGGGGCTGAGTGATCGTCGCCGGAATGTCTTCATCGAGTAAAACGTTGCCCACCTTTTGGCCCCAACTGGCACACTGACAGGGTTCTCTACTCCTCCTTTATTGGACCCTGCAAGTCGAGACCTAGCACGGCGACCCTTATCCCTGCTGGTTTGGGGGCCGGGGCTAAGCTATCTAGGCGAGATTCCGAGAGAGCTGCAAGCCTCATGCATGTAAAATGAAAAGGCGCAATTGGTGTCAGCGCTAGATACCCGCATGACCAGGTGCAAGACACAGGAAACGGGAATTCAACTGTACCTGAAGGGAGCAGGCCAATTATAAGGTCCTTGCCTTTATAGCTATTATAAAAGTTAGACGCGAGTAGCGACCGCTAGTCTACATGTTGAGTGGATGGATACTTTACCCCGCTTATATTCACCTGATATACGAAGCTAAGACCTGAGCCTCTAGTCATCTCTCCAGATTGAGATACAATTCGATTTGATCGGTCATCCTGGTCTCTCTACCCAAGGAATATCTAGCATGGCCGTACATAGACGTTTGGGTTTGCCATGCCTCGGAATTCACCATGGGATTGTGGAAATACACGAAGAACACGCAAAGATAAAATTATGATAAGTTTGAGAATTTCTTGACAGTCGTAGAGGAATTCGATGCCACTATGATGCAACCAAGTACAGGTGCTTCTTATATCCTGCCGAGTACCAGAACATGCCGACGATGGTTGCAACCCAGGTAACGGTCAGGCCACGGGATCGGAGGCGATAGGGCCAGATTTCACAGGGATATCCGGTGAGGAAGGGGGTTCTGAAGAAAGATTGGTCACCCGTCAGTAAAAGGAAGCTTTTTCAAAAGGAAGCTTTTGGAGACTGGGAAGACTTACAGCGCAATGCAGTATCCTGCAAAAAAATTGATCAATGGCTCTTTGAGAATCACCCTAGCTTGGACTCGGCTAAACTGGGCAAAACACCAGAAAACGGTCATCTTCTTGGGCAAGTGCATGGACCCATTTGGTCCTCAAGATTGGGGCTTGCCGACTTCCAAATACCGCCTGCCAATAGGATTGCTATCTACGGGACATTTTTTACCCTGTCATCAAAAAAGCGGACATCCCGAGCACCCTGCCTCGTACCTACACATAACCCCACAAAATAACCTCACAAACTTCAGACTTTCGGCTTTTCCTGGGGAAGCTGGGCCTACTTAGCTTAAAATAATATGAAGACTGAACATTCGGACATCACTCAAGGGATATTGTCGGAGAATGAGAGAAATAAAATTGATTGTACTTGTTACCGGGGCGCGTCCTTTTGCTTTTGCGACTAGATATCTTGCGGCCAGTCTTCGGGTTTTCACTTGACGTGTATAGCGATGGCAGGTAAGTAGTACCATAGTTGCAGACCAAGATTTTTTAGAAGACCGGTCTAATAGGTCGTGCTAATTGTGGTATGGTATTTTCCACCTATCAAAAAAGGCAAAAGGGGTATAAGAGTTGCCATGGTCCGAAAAGGTTTGCACGTTACACACGCGGAATGTCTCCGCCGTAATGAAGCTAAAGCATACTGTTTGAATTGATAGACTGATCCGATGTTGGCTTTGCCTATAGCCTTTACCTTTTCGTTTCTGGACAAAACTTTTCTTCTCTCTAACCCAGAGGGTAGATTGCAAAGGGGAAGATTGATCGCGAATGACACCCCACTGAAACAGTAAAGCGCTCAGTTGATGAGAGGCTCACAGGAAATAGTTCTGGCCAGTCCAATCAGGACTCTGGTCATCGTAGAGAATTTCTTTCGCTACATCTCGTGCTTATTTCTAGTTCCTTTCAGGAGAAGGTCGACTGCCGTTCCTGGCTTCAGTCAAAGACAAACTCCTCATTCGTTGATCCATGAAGCCAGATTTGTAGATCTTTGAAAGCATCAAGGTCGTTCTTCTCGAGCGATGTGTCCACAGAATTATCGTGCCAGTGGTGTGTTCTTTTAGTTTCAGTGGCTTGCAACGATTCCCCGATCCATCGACAGCTCTCGAGATCAATAAGAACAAGTCCATGATCCTCGTCGAGCATGATATTTGCGGGGTTAAGATCATTATGGACAAGTCCATATGAATGGAGATGCTTGATACCCGCCAAAATCCCGTCAAGCTTCATATTCTCTTTCACGAGCTCACGTCCACTTTCAAGGGAAGGGACCTTATTTAGCCGTCGGGGATTCACCAATTCAGGTAGCGTGGACTTGTATCGCTTGAGACATAGTGCGGAGACTCGACCGTGAGTCTCGTGACAGCCATAATAAGTCGCAATGTTCGGGTGGAGGTTCTTGCGAAGAATCTCGTATGCCTTAATTTCTCGAGTTAATTGGGTTCCGGGATTTCCATTGGCAAGCGCAAGGAGACTTGGGGTCTTCATATAGACCGCTGACCAAGCTGGACTCATCTCTGGGCTCCTGGCCTCGGTTAGAATTGACCTGACTTCCTGAAGATCATCTAGCGCCTTCGGCAATCTCCAGCGATTCGTCCATTTCCCAGAATGTAATATGCCATCCTGCCAGGCGAATATCTGGACGTAAGAGAACTGCATTTTGCCGTCAATCTTTTTAAAAGCTTCGTTGTGTTGTAAGATTTCCATTATCTTTCACGTGAATCAGTTCTGGGAAACCTGGTCGACAGTAATTGGGGTAGATTATGAGAATGAAGAGGAAGGGGGATATCCTAGGGTTTATAAAGTTGCCCATGCTTTCTCTCATCAAATTATCTCTAGTCACGTATTTTACTAAGCCAATCTGGGATGAGGTCAAAATCTACGTAGTGCATATTTCCAACGTCCCTAAGTGGGACAGGTGGCCGAAAGTTGCTCTGCTCTAGTAAGGATATCCTGGTATCATCCACGAAACTTAGGTAGCCCGATGTTCCTCGATTAATCCCCGTAACATCTCTGCTGCAGCAACAGCAAACTCAGGGTCGTTGATCTGACGGTCATCTCGGACGATTGGAATCCCACTATCACGTAGCTCCTCTTCCAGGGTAGAAAAAAGCACCTCATCCACCTCGGGATCCCAAAACGCCTGGTCAGGAACATCAAGCATACTCACTCCACCGGTAGGAAGAATCATCTTCGTCCATTTCACCCCATCACCCCGAACATTCCTCGCAATAACCTTCCCAACCTCCACACACTCCTCCCCAGTAGTCCTCATCAACGTCACAGTAGGATTATGATGATGGAACAACCTCTCCTGCCCTTTCAAAAACTCCCCAGGAACACTCTCCGGCGTCCCAAAGTTAACCATATCACAAGCCCCAACACTAACAACCCGGGGCACATCTCTCTTACTCGCAGCACACAACCTCTCACCCCCAGCACTCAAAACCCCCCCAACCACCTCATCACAAATCTCCGTCGTCGTCAAATCAAGCACTGCATCAATCATCCCCTCATCTACCAACCTCTCCAACGCCCGCCCCCCAGACCCCGTAGCATGAAACACGTAAACCTCACAACCCCCCATCACCTCCTCAAGATACTCCCTCGCCCTCGTAACAGCAGGCGTAGTAACTCCAAACATAGAAATCCCAATCCTCACCCCTTCCTTCTCATCCTTATCCCCAGCCCGAAGCTTCGAAAGTCGCTCCTGATAAACACCCGCCATCCCCGCGACCGCACCCGCCGCATTCTCAAGCACAGTCTCAAGAACCCGATTTCTTCCCGCTATGTCAACCACACTATACATCATACAAATATCCGTCTCCCCAGTATAAGGCCCCACATCACCAGACGCCATAGTCGAAACCATCAGTTTGGGGAATCCCACTGGTAGCGCATCGCGCATGAGCGTCGTAGCCAGTGCCGTACCGCATGATCCTCCAATACCGAGAACGGCGTGGATGCGGGATTCCTGGAAGAGGGTTTTTACTGTTTTCGTGGCGTGCGGTATTAGGGCGTTTATATAGGCTGAGCGGTCTAAGGATGAGATTTGGTCTTTGTCGGCGGACGAGAGGATCGTGGAGTGGGGGATGTCGATTGAGGGGTTGGTTGTTGGGTTGCGGCCTATGTCCATTATTAGGATGGTGGTTTTGGAGGTGAGGGCGGATTTTATGTAGAGGAGTTCGGGGAGTTTAGTGTCGCATGTTCCTAGAAGGAGGACTGTTGGGGTGGCCATTTTGGTGTTTTCTGATATGGATGAAGAGGAATACGTGGGAGGAGTAGGTTGGGATGTGGTGTGGATGAGGGGTTATAACGTCACATGTGCATGCGATGTGTTGCAAAGGCAGGTATACTTCATGGTGGGGCTTGCGATTGGAGTTGTGGCTGAGGATGGAGGGAGATGGTCCCATATGGAGACTATGGTAATTGACCGGGCACGATACGTCAAGGGCCAGACTTCTACGTCTAAGGGGGTTTTTACGATATAGGGAGGAAGGTATTCACAAGCGAGCTATACTCTGCTTTGATTATTTCAACTGCACAGCCAAGTAAGCCAGCACAGGACTAAGGTATCAAGAAAAAGAAAGGATCCCATCCGTACGCAGTGTTGAATGCAAGACCATCCCAGGTCGACCCACGCCAGTAAACAGAAAACAAGCACACCTCTCCCTCACCACGGAGAGAGCCACACTTTTATGCCGTTGAAGACAACCACTTTTGAGTTCGATGTTGATAAAGAACTCGATAAATGCCAATCGTAACATCGTCGAATCATGTTGAAAATCTATATCTCAAGAAAAAAATCATAGAAATAGTGGACGCAATTGGAGGAACAAAGGGTGGACGATGCGCTTAGTAGCGGTAGATCTCGCTCTTGAAGGGACCGTTGACGTCGAGGCCGAGGTACTCAGCCTGGACGGGGGTCAGCTTGGTGAGCTTGGCGTTGACGTGCTCCAAGTGGCACAGGGCAACCTGCTCATCAAGAGCCTTGGGGAGAACGTAGACACCGACGGGCTTCTTGCCGCCCTTGCCGAACTCGATGTACTTGTTGCCGAAAATGACATCCTCAGCCTTGAACAGAGCGATCTGAGCAAGGACCTGGTTGGAGAAGGAGCAGGACATGACGAAGGAAGAGTGACCGGTGGCACAGCCGAGGTTGACCAGACGGCCCTCGGCGAGCAGAATGATGTGCTTGCCGTTCAGGAGGTAGCGGTCAACCTGGGGCTTGATGTTCTGGACGGACTGAGCGTTGGCCTTGAGCCAGGCAACGTCGATCTCAATGTCGAAGTGGCCAATGTTGCAGACAATAGCGTCGTTGCGCATGGACTCGAAGTGACGGCCAACAAGGATGTCACGGCAACCGGTGGTGGTAACGAAGATCTGACCGACCTTGGCGGCCTCATCCATAGTCTGGACCTCGTAGCCCTGGACAGCGGCCTGGAGGGCGTTGATGGGGTCAACCTCAGTGACGATGACGCGGGCACCCATGGAGTGGAGAGCCTGGGCACAGCCCTTGCCGACATCACCGTAACCGGCGACGACACCGATCTTACCGGCGATCATGACATCGGTAGCACGCTTGATACCATCGATGAGGGACTCACGGCAACCGTACAGGTTGTCGAACTTGGACTTAGTAACACAGTCGTTGACGTTGATGGCGGGAACCTTGAGCTTGCCATCCTTCAGCATGCGGTACAGGTGGTGGACACCGGTGGTGGTCTCCTCGGAGACACCGAAGCAGTCGTCGAGCATCTCGGGGTGCTTGGTGTGGACGAGGGAGGTGAGGTCACCACCGTCATCGAGAATGAGGTTGAGCTTCTTGTTGTCCTTGAAGGCAAACAGCTGCTGCTCAAGGCACCACTGGTACTCCTCCTCGGTCTCACCCTTCCAGGCGAAAACGGGGACGCCGCCGGCGGCGATGGCGGCGGCGGCGTGGTCCTGGGTGGAGAAGATGTTGCAGGAAGTCCAGGTGACCTCGGCACCGAGGGCAGTGAGGGTCTCGATAAGGACGGCAGTCTGGATGGCTGTGGATGGGTTAGCTTGTAGCTATTTGACCGCGATTTTGGGATTGCATACTCATGTGAAGACAACCGGCAATGCGGGCACCAGCGAGGGGCTGGTCAGGGCCGTACTTCTCACGGATGGCCATGAGACCGGGCATCTCAATCTCGGAGAGCTCGATCTCCCGGCGACCGAAGGCAGCCAGGGACTGTAGGACACGTTTTGTTAGGCATTGGGACCAGAAACGTAAGATGAGGGACACATACGATGTCAGCGACCTTGAACTTCTGAGCGGGGGCAGCCATGATGTATGAATGTGATAAAAATACTGGAGAAAATTGGTCAGTCTTGGGGAGAATAGAAAAGATGGAATTGGAGGGGATCGTACGAAGAAATAAGAGGATGGAGGTGAGAATGAGAGGGGGAGAAAGGAAAAGAAGAAAAGGAGGGAGGTGCAGATCCAGAGGAGGGGAACCGTGGAAAACTCTCTGCGGTTACTAAAGGGGACTGTCAGGTACTGGTACCTGCTACGGTACGGTGAAAACTACAAATAAAAAGGTACCAGTACCTCTGGTACCTAGCGATCGTCCCACCGCTGATAGCGGGGTCCCAAGTCACGTGGCAGATAGCGGCACGCCTTTGCCCCGTCGATGCCGAGTGGTCTTCACCCACTCGTCCTCGATAATTGATGCATGTGCTGGCAAAAAAAGAGGGTCATCATTCATAATACATCGTGGCCACTAACTAGGGGCAGAGTGCAACCGCGGCCCCATATTCCTAGAACTTGACAGCAACCGAATCGCTCGTATGTTGACCCGGAGAAACATTAAGGAGTAAAAATGACACGAGAATGACATGAAAAATAAAATAAAGTCATACTTTGAGGGCTAAAGCATAGGTCAATCCGTTTTCTCATCAATCCATGATTCATAACACATCCGACGCAAGAAAAGTGCACTAGTAGGCGATTTGCTGCGTATCCGTGGTGGCTCCATATGGATTGCCATCGTGATAGGAGACACCGTTATGACCCTGAGAATCAGGGTACTCAATCTCATCCGGCCTGCGATATCGGCCATATCCCTGTCCCTGACTGCGAGACCGACGCTGCTCACGCTTCATGGCCCGCTCGATGCACTCATGCTTGAAGTGTCTGTTTTCCTTGCGTTTCTCATTAACCTCCTTCCACTCCCCATAAGCACCCTTGATACCCAGGGCAGCAAGTCCGACGCTGAAGGCATCCATGGCGTTTGCTTTCATGCGGGCTTTGCGAGCCTCCTCCACGGTAATCTTTCCTTCGTCCAGTTCCTTCATCCGCTCCTTCCTCTTCTGCATACCACCGTACACTCCATGGGCTGCGTGAATGGTCGCAACGGTGGCCAGACCAGAGGTTAGCAGCATGTCACGCTTTATCTTCTTCCGCTGCTTCTTCTCATCACTACTATCACCTAAGTCAGAATCACTCTCGGAGCAATCGCACCCATCGTCGGCAGATCGAGCGCGAGTGCTGTTCGCGCCGCGCGGTGCGCTGGTGGGGCCTTGGGGGTTTGAATTGCGATCGTTCATGGACCGATAGGAACCTACATCTCTCGAACCTTTGCCTCGTCTGTCTCTGGATCCCCTGCTGTAAGAGTCGCTGTCTGCGTCCGAGTCGGAATACTCATCACGCCGCGGGTCACGGCGCGAACGCCGTTCCCTATGACGATCATAATCACGATCGTCACGGTCCCTACTCCGCTCACGCTCTTTGCTTCCTTCTCCGATGCCCAGGGCGGCCATGCCCTTGTTGATGTAGTCTGAGACACTCTTGCTGCGTTTCTTGGAACCCCGATGGTCGTCGTCGCTGTCATCAGACCCGCGGCCGCGAGCCCGGGATCGAGAGCGTGACACCCGATCAAAGATCTCTTTGCCAGCAGCGGCCAAAGCGCCCGTCGCGGCGATGTTCTTCAGAGCACCACCACCGGATGAACGACTACGGCCATTACTGCCACGACCGCGAGACTGCGACCGTCCACCATTGACGAAATGGGAGGTAGCAAGACCTGCAAGGGTAGACTCGATAACATGGCGAGTTCCGTGCTTATTGGGATCTTTATCGACAAGACCATCGGTGCCGGCCGCAGTAACAGCAGCAGTGAGAATGCGTTTTCCTTTGTCGCCGGTCCATGGGCCGGCTTCTTTGCGGGAACGGAAAGCTTCCACGGCACCAGCTGTGAGTGCAGCGCGTGCTGCCTGTTGGATTCGCTGCTCGCTGCGCTGACGGTTGCGACCAGAGCGACCACCACGATCACGACTGCGAGATCGAGATCGAGAAGACGAATAGGATGATCGACCACCGTGGCGGGAAGCAGACCGTCTCCGGCCGCGGCGGTCACGGTCACGGTCACGGTCTGAATGTCTGGATGATGAAGCAGCGGCACCGAGGCCAAGGGCACCAAGGGCAGTCTCGCCTAGAGACTTGCGGCGTCTCTGACGCGATGGAGAAGGGCTAGAAGAAGAAGAAGAAGAAGCGGAGTCGTATCTGGAGCGACGAGGACCTGCGGGGTTGTCAACAAACGGGGTGATCCCACACGGCAAGACGGGAAAATAACTCACGGCGATCGTCATAATTCCTGGACCGTCTCGGACGAGAGTAATAAGGATCATAGCCGCTAACCGACGACGACCGTCGCACGTTTTCGTAAACGGGGCGTCGAGATCGTCTGGAGTTATAGCCGCGCTCGTATACATAATCCGACCCGGGGGGATAGTCGCGCTGAACTTCCTCGACAGAGTCGTTACTTGCGCGAGGATAGGTTTCTCTTTCGTAGCGCGAATAGCCCCGCGGAGGGTCGTCATAGTAATCAGCAGCGTAAGTGGAGGTCGCGCGACGGTCGCGCGGATAGCGACGATCCTCGTAATACGCCATGAGGAAGGAAGAAAGTAATCAAAGAACGAAGTCGTAAGTGAGAACTTCCACCGTTCTCTAGGAGTAGTTGAGTAGTTGAAGAGACAACAAAAACAGAGTCAGATCTAAGCGGGGCAGAGCAGAGTGGCGTGACGTCGATTAAAAGGGGGAGCAGGGGTCAACTGAGGCTTGGTCACTTGGCAGTGGCTGAGAGATTTCGGTTTCACAAAATGACTTTTCACCCATGTTGTGGTGAGACGAGTAGGTCACATTGGAGAAAACATCAGGGGCTACCACTTCATATATATCTAGGCTCGATTTTATTTTTGTTAAATGCTTGATGACGTCTGGAAACATGCCATGGCGAAGTTCCCTCGAATGAGACATGCGCTGGGTTGACGCCGTGTATCACAACTAGCGCCCGACGTCATCCTGCAGTTGACAGTGGCTGGGTCATCAAGGAAAAGCGACAACCCCCTACCACTAGGGCGTTTCTTGACCGCTCATCGCCCCTTTCAGATCGTCATGCTCTGTTGTTCAAGCGTTCAACTAACCAGGATGTTTATGTGGAAATATAGATCCGTCCTCGTTCCACGGGTCACCCTCGGCTGGCCCCGCGATTCCGTAGGATTCCCTTCCCAACGAATTTGTTGCACAATGGATGTTGCTTGGTGCAGCCAGAACTGGTCACACGTGGTCATTTCTTTCATGGTCATCCTTGCAAAGTACTATACACGAGTTTATGGCAGCACTTTCCCTTTCCATGCCGGGACCGCGCCAAACCTTCAAACATGACACGACTCGAAAATTTCAGATGCAAATGGTACATGGGGAGTATACAACAGGGAATCAATCGCAATGACAGAAAAAAACTTCCATAGAAGATATGCTGGGCCTGGACCTCTCGTCGGATCGCCTGTGGATCCGGAGGGTGGGCCATGCTGGAAATCAAACATCCGCTGGCGTAAACGTAGGTTGGGTATTGGAGTATCGAGTTGGAGCTTCTTGACTGGAAGAATGGATCACACTGCGCAGCAGTGGTCGACAGGCACGGTCGTCAGAGAAGCGGATCGAATCCGTATGCGGCAGTTGGGAGAGAGAGGTCGGATGGTAGGGTGGTCTCTTTAGACCATCCTCGTGGAGCCACCGTTCATGACGGATGGTGCGGTCCACTGCCCGGGGGAGGTAAAACACTCGTGTCTGTTGACTGACTGACGGTCCGACTGTGCGTGGTAGAGGCATAGCTAGAGTCAGCTCGGCTCATTGCCCATCTGCCATCTGTCTCGGGTTCGGAAGTTGACCGCATGTCGTCGGAGTGTGTGCGATGAGTGCGAATGTGCTGCTTCATATTGTCCTTTCGCGTGAATGCCTTGTTGCAGATAGGGCAGTGCACACTCTTCTCGCCGGTGTGCTTCTTGCCATGGCGAGCGGCGTGGCCAGATGTGGTGAATGTAGCAGGACATCCGTGGCTCGCGGCATAAGGGCACGGATACTTGTTCTTTCGTCCAGTACCCCGGGTACCTCCCGGCTGTGATTTCGTTGCTTGAGAGCTGGGAGGAACCTCGGGGGGTGTTCTGGGTGCCGCGGGCCCGCGCGACGGATACCGTGAGCTGTATCGATGGTCCTGTCGGGCATATGGGGGGTAGCCTGAAGTTGGCTGACTCGTCAAATATTCATAAACGGATCCCTCTGAAGAGCCTGGCGAAGTGGGCTGGACGGTTTCCGTTACCGGGTCCAATGGATGCCGCGAGCCTCGCGGCGAGGCGATCGGGGACACAGATGATGCATGCGGGCGGGCGTACTGAGAGTCGCTGACGAGCGGTGGAAGCTGCTGGTCTGATGGATAGAATGACGATTGGTTTCGGCTCAGTCTAGGATTGGATCGGACAGCAAATGACGGATGATCGTCATTGTTCAGGATCGATACAATGTTCGTCCTGCCACTTGACATTTCCTCTGAACCCTAATGAATGGTCACCGTAGCAGGAATGTTATACTGGACGGAGGAAATGGAAGTCAGCACGTTGATCTGGGGTTAGATATAGAAACTCCTCTCGGCCTGGACGCTCGAGACGACCCGATATTATCGAGATATGCCGGTGAGGCCGGTTCGTGGGAAGGGGCAGGGCAGAAAGGAGGGAAAGGGAGAGGCTCTCGTGTCTCCGAAGGCAGCAAACGCACCAGTTCTCGAAAGATGTTTGTCTTTTGCGTTGTACAACACGTCGACAACATTAGGGCCTGAGACGGCGCTTGCCTGCAGACCTGCCAGAAAGCCCGATGACTCGAGCTACGATTCCCGTCTTTTCGAAGAACGGAAGGCGATACTAAAATTGTTGAGAGGACGCCGTGATCTTTCGCGGGATATTCGAAGACTTCCGTTCTCGTGATGGTCGACTCCGACGGTCTAGACAATAGCGATGCCCCCTTTTCAAACCGTTGAACTCTCGATTCCTGTCTCCACAAATTTGGCGTGGGGAACACAATCCTAACGGCAGTTGCGAAATGGCCTGTGGATATTTGCAGGGGGTTTCAGAATTCAACACCGGTAGTCAATCTGCCGAGCTGAAGTCGTTTTCTCAAAGATGCACTGCACACGAGAAGGCAGTCTAAAGGTGAAATAAAGAAGCCTGCCAGAGACGAGAGTTCGAGAGAAAGTAAGGCAGTGGGTGGTTTAAGAGCGGATAGGGCGATAAGAGAACTGATCGTGGGGAGGGAAGGCGTGATAGACGATCAAGGCAGAGGGGAAGCCGGGTATCAAAAAGTAGATCAAAAGAATACAAGAGCAAGAAGTGTATGTTGTATGGGAAAGGAAGAGGGAGAGAAAAGAACGAGAACCAGGAAAAAAAAAAAACAAGGATATCTTAGGAAGTGCCAATACTAAATATGCGAAGCCAAGCTTCCAGGGTCTGTACCGAGAGGCTCCCCAGAAGCTCCATGTATTTACATTCAATACCGAAAACGCTATCGCACTCGCAGGTCGTTAAGAGTGGAGCATAGCGGATCATGAACCCCCCCTCCATTCAGGGCATATACTGTACGGAGTTAAAGGGAAAAAGAAAAACCAAAAAAATCAAATAAAAATGTCAGGTATTGCCCCTAGAAGTGTGGCACCTATACTTTAGTCGGAATCAATCAGAGTAGGCGAGAGGACCCCTACCCACCCCTGGAAAAACTACGGCGGTTTCTGTGCAGACGCAGACCCGTTTCTAGGCTCCGTTTCTTCCGGCCCGCCCCATCACGACCCTGGCGGGGACAGACTCGTCAGCAAGATCTGCTCTGGCGCGTAATCTATTTTCCTTGGCTCTATCATTTTTTGTCGCCTTATTATCGTTTCTCGGTGTGGCTGCCTCCCTGTCTATGGTTTGTTCTCGCCAGGAACTCCGACTCCGCTCAGATTACCAATTGAACTAGGGCTTCGGCACGCTCAAGCGAAGCCTGCGCCTGTGGCCCCACTCATACAATGCAAGCATATCGGTGGAGCTACGGGCAAAAAGAAAAAGAACCAAAGGTTCTAGGCCGACCATTCAAAATTGTCGATTCCCGTTCCATGGACCCTGGGAACGATAACTAATCGGCGCAGGGATTCCGAGCTCGGATTTACCGGTTCGCTCGGGCAATTGTTTACCCACTCGACCAACCGTTAGGAAATCAAATGTGAAATAAACGGTATATACGTACGTACCAAGCTATTTGCGTGTCATTTCAGAGAGTCGGATCTATTGAGAAATGCTCGGACTAGGGATCCTAAGGCTAGGCCAACCGCTGGAGTCTGGGGGCATACGTAAGGCGATGATGTTGCGCTTGGGAGTCCAGTCTTGTTTGGGAACTAACCTCCGGCCCCGAGATTTCGGGCGGTGGAGACTGAGCGTATCTTTCATGATCCTCCAGCCGTTCTGGTTTCCTTGGTATTGGCTTTGTCTGCAGGGCCCTGTAAATCCGATCGTCGTAGGGCGGGAACTTTTTTTTCTTTACAATGAACTCATGCTAGAACCTTAATTGACGTTTGTCCTTTGCTTCTGGCGTTAAGTATTTTTCCCTCTCACCAACGCACAACGTGCCCTCGCTTACTGATCCCCACACCGGATACTGTAAACGGCATTCTGCACCGAGTTTCTGTATTAAGAATTGATAGTTACTCGCAAAGCCCGAGGCAAAACAATATACGTACTCAGGGTTATCCGAATGATAAGGCTAGACTAGCATCATCTATACCACTAGAACCAAAAAGCGTTAAGGGCTCAAGGGAGCTTGGGCTTGTAAACCTTCGTACTCGTACGCATCCAGTTGCCGCCCCGCTCCGAAACCATTTGCGCGGGGACTCTCCGCTCAACGTACGTAAGACGGCGACGTATGAATCGTGGTTATCTCAATCATTATTCTGAGCTTTCAATAGGAGCTTCAGCTTTCTGGCACCTGCCAATAGCTATCCCCATAGTCAAGTCTTGACATCAATGGTGTCATCATCCTGCGAACACGCCATCGTCCTTTCGCCCACTTTTACTTTCTACAACCCTGGACACAGACCTAGCCGTAAGCCCACATGCATACATGATAAATGCCGATCAGCCAAGCTTCTTCAAATCGATCTCGACCCTGTCAAGTAATATAGAAATAAAATATAAAAAAAAGGTGGTTCGTGCGTCGTCGACACGGACCGTTTTAGGGTGTCTCAAACCGAGCGATGATTTGCTCGGCGTGGAGCTCTGGACAGGGTATACGTACGCAGACTACGTATATCCACAAGCTGGGCGGATTAAGCCGTCCCAATCAAGCACTGATGCTTCCGCGTTCGACCTGACTAGCACTTGGAGCGTGCTAGCTTCCTTACACCACGAGCATGATTCGTACGCCCTAGCCCTGGGATCATTACGCCACACGATTGACTGATTGACTTGTCAGGGCTCTTGTACCGTCCGTGTACCGCCTCCCTAGACCCTTGTTTTATTTTTTCCAGCTCGGATCCTTTCCTTTGCGCACCCTGAATGCAGGGACTCGTGGCCATTCCCCTCCCACTTACTGGGACCAGACTAGCTTGGACTCAACACATCCCGGCTAACCACTTTTCCCTGTTTCCGACTAGCGCAATGGAGTCCCCTAATTTGTGGCTGCTGCACCTGCCACGCCTGCCCACGCGGCCTTTCGGGCTATCTGCGCCATCCACAGAATCGGGTGGCTTTAGACAATTTGTCGACACGGCCTTTTTGTTTGGTGTCCAACGGGTTTCCCGGAAAAATGTTATTTCAGCAACAGGGACACTGTCGCAAACCTTTCTGGACCCCAAACGCAAATGTAGGTCCGTACTGCAAAATGTATTTTTACACAAAATCACAATACATCAGATCCGATCGGAGAAGACCCAATCAACTCCGGTCGATGACATTCCCACACTAGTAAAATAGTCTAGGCATCTACGTCAAGCTCGTACGTTATGCGCAGATTTATGCGCGCAGATTTATGTGCACACAGCCACAGCCCCGTTTTCCCTTCCTGGTTTTCTTCAGTGCTGCCTGGCCTTCCAGAAACTCAAAGTACCGGGACTATTGAGTCCTATTCGATGACTACTGTAGCCAGCTTCGGCACTTTGCCCAACTCCATGGACGATCCGGCACCCACACTTCCGACCACTGTCGCAGCCAATCCTATTCTATGGGGCCGGAACACCTGCCTTGTTAGCCTAACACACCTACAGTGCCACATCCACCGATCCCTGTGGCGCATGGCATCTAGAATCGGGGTATTTCTAGTTTCGGCCATGTCCGTGCTTCTCGATTGTGTGCGAACAGAGTACTCTGATGGGAGTACAGAGTCGGGCAGAGACCCGCTGCGAGCTCTGTAAATAGCATCCATCTCTCTCCAAAGCTTGTCCAATCGGGATATAATATCCAACCCCAAGTGGCTCGGAGCTGTGGCTATCTTCGGTTTTCGGTCGTCTCCATACTTGGCATTTTATGGGGAAGGGGACGTGGTAATTGCGTGGCTACCTCCGGGTGGCTTCTCGACCTCGGGACCCTACTTGCACCCTGCGGTGAATATCTTTCCTTTTCTGGTATCCTGTTTACCAATTTACATATCGGCGCTTGCGTCCTGATTCTCGCTTAGATCGGCAATGGGAAACACGTACGTCGACTCTACACCCAGGTTTGCGTGGCGGATATCACGATCGAAGAGTCTACGTGGCTTGTCCCGTCACCCAGACGTGACACAACGGACGTAATCCTGCCAGACGTGAAAGACACAGTTTGTAGTGCCGAGTGCTAGGCAAGGGCGGTTTTTTATTCCAAGGTTTACTGGCTGTTACAATTTTTGAGGAGTTTACCCGGTCCTGCGGAGGCTAATTCTTGAATGTGCAGGGCCCAAATATCTGTCAATTGAACAAGCTCGCTGGCATCTTCGACCGGGTTCCATTTTCCCCACCCGCTATTGTTATCAGCTCACGCCAAACCCACATCCTCACTGCATCGGTTTGCAGGTAAGGTCCGGCCGGAGCTCGAGTGGGGAGGTGTTGCAGAGCAAACGAGTCATTGGTGACGAGGCCGTACTCCTCAGCCAGTGACAAGGACGTGACATATACAAAGTGGCTGAGCATGCACGAACGACGTAGGTGACCCGTTGGTATCTTGATATACGTATTTCGGACCTCGAAAGGGACATGTATTGAATGCGTACAGCCTCCATACATCGCCAAATTAGGTTTTTGATGGATCCGGCCAAACGTGGCTGGATGGGGGTACATAATCGCGGCCTCATCTACGAGGCTAGTGTACCCCCTTGTCCACCTGGGCAAAATGCTCCTGCTCCAAGGGCTGCGTAAGCGGAAACGTCATATTAGTGGATGGGCTGTCTGGACTTGGACTCGGACTTCGTTCAGCGCCAAGTCGCGGGAAATTAGGTGGTTGCTTGGATTGCTTGATAGGTTGGCCCCTGCATAGTTAGTGGATTGTTAGATGTGGTACCGACGAACCTGTTACGTGGACCACTGCTGCTTTCGCTAACCTTGGGGGACTGGGAGTGTGCTTGACACAGGGGGTCGGTTCCTGCATCTTGCATGTGGTTGAGGGAAAGGGATGAATGCATTGAGTTCAACTTGTTTAACTTTGAGTCTATAAAGTTTTCGACGATCCTAATTAACACGGTGTGCTTTCGTGGGGAGAGTATGTAGCTCTAGTGTTCGAATTTTCCCAGTCGGCTGCTTTTGCCTTCGTCGTGGCATTCATACTTATATCTACAGACTCGATCTAGGTATCTAAACGATCCCATCAATTTGATCTCCAATCTCACTTAAAGAAGCCTAAGGAAATGAACTGACGAGCAAGAATCAGCCTAGTTGATAAGATAGGGAAGTGAGCTTAATCCTTTTTAGATCATTTCACAATAAGCCCTCAGCGATTACAGACATGCCTCAATTGACTGCCTGCGAAACAATAGCATTCAAGAATACTCAGATTTCTCACTGGACCCTAACCTAGGGACTTTTTTTCATTCATCGATAGCAGCTCTCGTTTGGGTTCGAATCTTTACACATCAGCCTTGCCACCCAAAGCGCCGTTCCTCTCCAGACCTTCCATCGTCGTGATACCAGCACCCAGGTCCACCAACCCTCAAGCTAGAGATTTCCACTCAGCCACATCTCTTGGAGCCAGGAGCTTGAGCAAAGACCAATCTTGTGAACCATCAGCCATGCTATTTTCGTTTAAATAACCAAAGCTACCGATACCTGTCATAAGGGATTATCCTAACACGACCATGACACGCCCGCTCCCCTCGGCAAGAATCTCCCAAAAGATACAGTCCTAAAATCCTTGACGCTGTCACATGAATCGAACACCGATTGACGATCAATCGGGCGCTGTTTGATCTTGTCTAAGGAACCAGGGGTCATACATGGATTTTCCGGATTCGCCTGTGTTTCATGGCTGTTTCTTCAATAAGTTCCTTTTAATTTTGGGAATCTTCCAAATTCGTGACTTTGGCCCTTCTCCTTTCGGGAGTTTTTGTTCTTGATGAACATTCCTAAGTTTGGGGGCTTGGCGAGCCAATTTTAGGTGTGAATCTTTGAATAGATCATAGAGCGGAGATAGTGTGTGTCGATGAATCGGAGAACTTCCATAAAATGGATATGAGAATATTACTGTAACTTCAGTCTGTTGGCTATTTGATAGTTATTGGTCTGACAGTCGTGGCGCGATCTTCAGGGTTTCTTTCCTAGTCATGTACTCCTTTGGATTTCTGCAAAACTCCTGTCCACCTTTTTCGATTTAGGCCTTTCAACTTACTGCAGACATAAACATGGCTCTGTATTGAGTCTAGCTGTTGTTTACGAGGGGTATCTAGTTGTTTAGATAACAGGATTTTTCAATATCAAGACATTGTGCAATTCAACTCAAAGTTGCATCTCGCTTTATATATCTTAACGCGGCCAGCCCTAGGGGCAAATGTCTAGTACCGGAAACCAATTCAAACTTAAACCTACGCCGATCGGCCACAAATTTCAGTTTACCTCGACAGAGACTTGTTAAAAAAAAATCTTTCAGAAAGTTCTAGCAGGGAATATACAGTTGCGTCGAGATAGCCTGGTACAAGCACAATGAGGTAATTCGTGGGGCAGTGAGGGGTAGTCAGCGCGACCTGCAACGACATTCCAGACACAATCTATAGATCTCCTCCCAACGGGATTGCATCCGGTTTCATTCCTGTCTCAATTTCAACAACTTGCATATTTCAAACTAAATTCCGAAGCTCCGGCCGTTCAAATTACGAAATGCCACGCCCAACAACCCGAGAGGAAGTCCTAAAAAGACTGCGCAAGACTGTAGCCGATGGTTCCATCATTGTCGGCGCTGGAGCGGGTAAGACTCCCTATTTCATGTTCCACTGGTCGACCTGAAATGATGCTAAGCTGCATGATAGGCATTGGACTCTCCGCTAAGGCCGTCGAGGCTGGCGGCTGCGACTTGATCCTGGTCTACAACTCTGGTCGATTCCGGATGGCAGGCCGTGGCTCGCTCGCCGGACTCATGCCCTACTCCGATGCAAATGCAGTCGTCGTGGAAATGGTATGTCTACAATTATATTTTAGATACAACTACGCTCAGCTAACTCTATCAGGCCAGCGAAGTTCTCCCGATTGTTGAGAAAACTCCCGTTCTGGCAGGTGTTTGTGGCACTGATCCCTTCCGCTCAATGCCCGTTTTCCTTGAAGAGCTGAAGAAGCTCGGCTTTGTGGGCGTGCAGAATTTCCCCACGGTCGGACTGATCGATGGCCAGTTCCGCGCGAACCTTGAAGAGACTGGGATGGGGTATGATCGTGAGGTGGAGATGATCGCGACGGCGCACAAGCAGGGGCTTGTTACGACTCCATATGTCTTCAATAAAGAAGACGCGACGAAGATGGCTCGTGCTGGGGCGGATGTAGTTGTCGCTCATGCTGGATTGACGACTTCCGGATCAATTGGCGCGCTCAGCGGTCTGTCCTTGGAGGACTGTGTCGGATTTGTACAGGAAATCCGCGACGCAGCAGCCGGGGTAAACCCCGACATCCTGGTACTCTGCCACGGCGGACCTATTGCGCGCCCATCAGACGCGGAGTTCGTACTATCCCGGACAGTCGGGGTCCATGGATTCTTCGGGGCGAGCAGTATGGAGCGGTTGCCGGTGGAGATCGCGATCAAGGAGAATGCGCAGGAATTTAAGCGGTTGAAGGTGCGGTTACAGTAGGAAAGGGGGCGCGACGGAGCTAGGGGTCTTTAGTCGATCGAGGAGATTCAGGAAATTAACCGGTCTTTCCTTATCGACACCTAAACGGGTAAATTTCCAGCGCAGGTGGAGACGTGGGGTTGAGCTTCCACCGATGTCGCCTGTCGGCTAAATGGGTACTTGAAACTTGGGAGAATACAAAGTAGCAGTCTTCCCTCTTTTCCCTCTTTCACCTTCAATTGAATTATCATCAACTTCGAAAATGGCTCGCGTTTTAGAAGGCAAATTCGGCATCGTCACCGGTGGATCGCGGGGTAAGACTTCCCCGCCATTTGCGACAAGGACATCACTAACAATAGCTTCAGGAATCGGTGAAGCCATTGCCCGTAACTTGGCCGCCAAGGGCTGCTCCCTTCTTCTCAACTTCACATCCGAGTCTTCGCGCGCTCATACAGAAGAGTTGTGCACCTCGTTGGCCTCCGCACATGGCATTCGTTGTGAAGCTGTCCAAGCCGACCTGAGCAAGCCTGAGGAGGCCGTGAAGGACATCATCAACGCCGCAAAGGAGAAGTTCAGCTCCTCAGGAAAACTGCAGATTGACATCTTGATTAACAATGCCGGTGTCGCGGGAGACCGCAACTTGAACGATGCTGCGCGGGGTCCAATTACCCCAGAGCACTTCAACTGGCAGTACACGATCAACGTCCTCGCCCCACTCCTCCTCACCCAAGCCGTCGCCCCCTTCCTCCCCACCGACCGCAGTGGCCGTATCGTCAACACCTCTAGCGTCTCATCCTCGCTTGGCTTCGTCGGCCAGTCGATCTATGGTGGAACCAAGGCTGCGCTCGAGTCCATGACCCGTACCTGGGCTCGCGAGTTGGCAGATCGCGCCACTGTCAACGCCGTTAATCCGGGCCCCGTTATTGGAGATATGTATTTCAAGGCGGGTGAGGACTTCTGGGGTGATATTCAGGGATACCAGGACAACACTCCCATGAGCAAATTGGTCGAAAGTGATCCCGATACGATGGGTCGATTGAATGAGGAGCAGGTTCGGTTGATTAAGGAGAAGATGGGTGGTCGGAGGCCTGCTTTTACTAGCGAGGTTGCTTGCACTGTAGGTATGCTGTGTACCCCTGATGGTATCTGGACCACTGGCAGTGTGGTTTGTGCGAACGGTGGCATGAAGATGGGTCAATAGCTTCCCACATGTTGAGATTACGACATTGAGACATTATGATGAATGCAAGTAGACAAAAAGCTTGGTATGCGGGCTTAGAGATCCTATGGCTCGTGCGCTTTTTGCCCTGCGAGCCGATGTGTGTAGATTGGTAGTTAAGGCAGGAAAGGAGACAGATTGTGCTTGGAGACAGATCCATGAATGGGATACTTCCACAAGTTAGGCGTGGTTCCTTCCAGGCTTCACTCTTTCCTCCAGGCCTCCCGCACTCACCCAAGGTCTAGCTTCATCTTCTCATGCGATCATCTCGGTAAGCCATGGAGACTACCGACCACCGCCGGTGACTCCACTTACAACCGAAGCCAGCCAATATGCCCTAAAAAGATATTTTCGACAAGTAACCGGCCTGATCTATACTCCGAGGCAATGAAACTGACTCGGAAGACACTTAGTCATGACTATGCTGTCTCCTAGGCAGCGAGGGCTCACGCGGACGCCCGGAAACGGTTAATCAATAGCGTCAAGCAGGTCCGTGAACGAAAGGAAGTCCGCGACAAGCAAAAGAACCAGCTAAGAACCAAGGTCTGGACCAAAAGATTCGACGACGATTCAAGACAAGCCCAAATATCAAGTCATAGGCTACTCAGCGAGCCTCACAATGAACGGATGGGCTGCGCACCCTCGGTGGCTGATATGATCTACTCAAGCATCAGGGATATTGAAGGGAGCCGGACCCCCTCTCAAGAAATCCGCAGACCTAAATCAATGCCCTCTCAGCCCTTTTGGCGGAAGGCAAGATAGACGCTCGCCAGGAGGATGCCGAGCAAGACGAGTAAGTTCCCTTGAGGCTCTCCAAGCGACGTTTCGAGGCTCTGTAGCATTCATGACCTGATTAGCTGCCCAGCGAGCTTCTTTATTTCATTTTTTTCTCCATAACTTAGCTGCACGCTCGGAGTCATGGTATCTGTATTTACAACAGCACGTGGGAGCAATCAATGGAATTCCTACCCAAAATAAGAGGTATTTTTATAGGCTCTAATCAACTTGCACAAAAGCATCATTGAAAAAGAGAACTAAAGTTCTAATTTAAACCGTTAAATATGCCGTGAGGCGCTTCAAGATGCATCAAAATTCACTTAAACAGAGGCTCGGAGTGAAAATCAGATGGAGACCACTAAAGGGCGCGTCAGCTGAGGCGCAGTCTTTGAAGGTGAATTCTCCTGCGGCTAATTCCCTTGTGGCGTGCTCTGCTGCGGTATAGCAATCCGCGGCGAAGTCCGACGCGGTGAAGCCTGTTGCGGCGAAACCTCTTGCGGTGTACTCTGCTGCGGCACAGGCACCTGCGGCCAAATTTGTTGTGATGCAAGCTGTTGAAATGCAGTCTGCTGATTTGGAGGAGCTTCATGTTCTCGTTTCAATTTAGCAAGTTCATTATAGATATCCCTCGGTAAAAGCAAAGCATTAGGACTCTCCAGCTTCAGGAAGGTCATGATGTCTCGAGGTTTCACCCCTATCACATTCAGATGCTTAATATGTCGTCGCTGTTCCGCCGTAAGCCGACGAGCAGATGGATGTGTTAACATATCCTGATCAGCTGGATGATTATGAATGGGGTTTCTGATCTTCAACTCCCATGTAGTAGCCTTCTTCATCCTTTTCCCGATTAACTGAAATGGACAGCCACATTTCCTTGACATTCTGTGTCGGCGTCTGACTGCAGGAGAGGCAGAATTTTTGTCCTTGGGAACACCTCCTCGGTCGCAACCGATATAGAGATTTTTGTTTGGGTTGGATTTTTGGATGGTTATTGCATAACCCTGGCTCAGAGCGTGTTTGCGGAGGTTTCCAAGAAGGTGTTCTTTATCCTGAAAGACTCCTTCGGCAGGAGGCTCAGGAAAATACTCTCTGGGCTCCAATACTGGTTGAGCTGGTGGTTCGTCATGGGTCTCGCCAGTATCTGGGACTTGTTCACCAGGGGACTGGGGAAGAAAAATTTCACTGTCATATAACTCATTGGCGGAAGCCTCCATTCCGCAACGTGAGCCCTGCAACCACAGCGAGAGAATGAGCACACCAGAGAGTGGACAATAAAGCAGCGAGGAGCAAAAGGAAGGAAAGTGAATGTTGTTGCCATAGGCCCTCATTGAAGTCACATGATCTGATCGGATTATATGTGTAAGGGCTCGGCCACCATACCGCGCTAAACCTTCTTTGTCACCTGACCTCGACAGTTGGTTCCCAAAAGGGTTTAGCCTTAACGCGTCAACTCTGGTGTCAGCTTTTCCAACTAGCGATACCAGCTGTACACTCACAAACATTTAAAGCCATGGGTCCGAGCTGTTGGAAGATCAGCGGTCCCGAAGCCAGCCGTAACATCATTCCACATCCTCCACCGAATGCTAGCTTCGCTTTTACCGAATCAGTGTTAAATAAAACGCTTATTCTTGATTATCATTAGCCGCTCTGTCATCTCGACATTACCGTCACAGAGTCTGGTCTAATGTTTTTCGTGACTGGAAAACAGAGATTATTAGGTGTAGATGTGTATTCTAAGATATTACCTAAGTAACTTCGGACCTTCCTTGTGTTGACGTCCTGTCAGCCCACATCTGAGTCTCCGAGATGATTTGCACCCGACTCGATTGACTGTCCAACTCCCAACTCTGCGTCAGATCATCTCTTCGTAAATTGAAGGCGAAACTTCGAGACTTATCAGCCGTTCTTTCCCTCGATGGTGAGCTCGGATGTGATTTCGTGTTTGTGTCAATGAGACTAGGGTCTTCGTGGATCCGCAGACCGTTGGATTTCATCCACTTCATGAATGGTCGTAGTTGGCCCCAGCATGCAGTGATTATGCTTAAGCATTGTATCATTTCTTGTATGACGGTAATATCGCAGAGGTCATAGGTAGGATCTGTCGTATTTGTGGTGGTTCGTATAAGAGACAGTTCAGCAATGATTGCTCCGCTCACACTGGAAATGGAAATGTGAATGTTAGTCATTGGACTCGGGTTGCTGCGTCAAGGTGACTGTGACAAGTTTGTTCTAGGCTCACAGTGCTCTCGGTAAAAATATGCCCGCAAATCCTAAGCGCTTCTTGAAGCTAGTCTGCACTCGGTAAATCAATAGCATTGACTGGGTGACAAGCAGGAGGTCTGTTGCGATATTCGATGCGCCGATGAAATAATGCCATGCAGTCTGCAGGCAAAAGTGGTCAGCGGTGAGCGTGCCGGAATAAAACTTGTAGCAAATACCAGATCAAAGCAATTTCCATTCCAAAAATCCCAAGTCCGAGGAACTGCACATTGAAAGGCAGTCCCCAGTAGTGCGATTATTGCCCAAACCCCGACCGAGGTTTCGACAAACCGAGCCAGCAGATGATCTCTTGAGGCTGGAGTGAGTCCGCGGACAAAGATAGCTAAGGAGAGCTTAGATGTGCAGAGACAGAGAATGTAGAGAAGTGAGGCTGAGTATAAATTCTAAATCAACGTGACTTTCCATCAGCATGATCACTGATCTCCTAGAGCGATAAACCTACTTTCATGGCCCCATCAAACTCCGGGGATGAGACTCTGTTGAAGTGCTTTCCATATCCGGATCCTACTGCCAATGAGACGGTAACACTCTGGCCAATGCAAAAGACCTGATCCGTAAGTCCATACGCGGATCACACGGGAAGCAAGATCGTGGAGAAGACATACTAGTGAAAGCGCAATGAAACCATCATCAAGCTTCAAAACTTTGTAAAGACGCCATTTCGTCCAGAGCCGCGCAAGAATGGCTAGTGAAACGACGACCAAACAGAACCATGTCGTGCAATTCACGGCCGGGTCTTTGCTATCACCGATGTAACGGGTTCCCATCGGAATGGAGCTCAAGTGTTGGCGAGCGACGCTTGAAAAATACCGGAGACAGCAATGAAGCTACCTTAGGAATGCATCCTCAGGCTATTCGGAGAAGGTGTTTAATAAAATGTACGCTCCCGGTTGTTCAACAAACCTGGGACGGGGACAGGAGGTTTTCAACAGATTAAAATCAAATATACAGGATTCAGACCCTGGTAGATTCAAGGTTTATCGGGCGGATTTAGGCGTTATGGCGTAGACACATCGCCATTTACGCCATATTGTAACAAAACTTTAATTGCACTATCTGATATCGTCTTGAGTCCAGACACGCGGACATATCCTCGAACGGCGTTCAAGGGTTGCCTTGCTTCAACCGGCGACCTCCGGAATCTGCCCTAGTTCAATTCACTGGGGAGATAAACGACATCTCTAAAGACCAACCCATGCCAAGATGTGCGCAAGATAAGCCCATTCTCACGCAGTCTCCCGCGACCGGGGGGGCCCTATCTGAAGCGAAGGATCCGAACCCCAGTTCATGATCCCTGTCGCTGCCCAGTCCTGGCCCCCGGGCTAATTCAAATCTCGCCTATAAGCACCCTAGCATCTACGACCCGCTAGGTCTGCGTTTTTTGTTCTTAATTGGACAAAATGCAACTAGCCACAGGAGCTGCAGTCTTTGATGATTAAACCCCGCCCCTTGAGGACCTCTTAGACCCCTCCCCTGCGGTCCGCGTCAGCTTTTCCAAAGCACCGGAGATAATGCATAACTAGCCAATGGTCTTCACATGCTTTAGTTGCTTCAAGTCTCTATTCCCTGCAATGTGGAAAGCCCTGATCCTTCGGTGATAATTTCTTTTCTTTTCCCCTCCGCCCCGTTTCTGTTGCCTGTTGTTCCTCCCCTTGTTCTATCCCTGGGCGCTTGTGACAACAATGGCATCGTACGAGTTGAAGCATCAACCGGTCTTCACCAATGAGGCTGACGATGACATTTTTTCGGGCGACTGTGATGCGATCCAGCTTCAGAGGCTTGGGAAGAAACCCGTGCTTCAGGTTTGTTTATATCGATGATAACGAATATTTAGGTGCTGACAACGGATCTTAACAGCGAAACTTCGGTGTACTCTCGATCCTAGGATTAAGTTGCACGATTCTCTCGACTTGGGAAGGATTGCTTGAGTGAGAATGCTTTTGCGATCTTCAATTTACCGTTACTAACTTTTCATAGTACATTCACCATTGCCCTGACAAAGTTTGTCCCACTTCTGTTCTCGTACCCCGGTCTGTGACGCTGACAGTCGAAAGTGGCGGCTCTGCGGGTGCTGTCTACGCCTACATCTTTGTTTGGACAGGAACAGCATGTTCCTTCTTGATTTTGTCGGAAATGGCATCCATGTACGGTTTCCTTTTGATCATCTATGAGCAAGCCTGACAGTAACCCAGGGCACCCACTTCGGGAGGACAGTACCACTGGACTGCCATGCTTGCACCAGCTCGCTACATGAAATTTCTAAGCTACATCACAGGTTGGATGAGGCCTTTACAAAAGAAGTTGCATTAACTGACACCCTATAGGATGGCTTGCGGTAATCGGCTGGCAGACTGCCTTCGCCTCAGGAGCCTATCTTTCTGGCACTGAGATCCAGGGAGTAGCAATCCTCGCAAATAAAACCTACAACGCTATGTCATACCAAGGCACATTGATCATGTGGGCCACCTTAGTTGTTGCACTCCTAGCAAATTTGGTCGGCGGTAGATTTTTGCCCCGGCTGGAAGGATTCATTCTGATCATCCATGTATTGGGATTCTTCGCCATTATCATTCCTTTGACCTATATGTCCGATCACAAAACGGATCACGAAGTATTCACTCAGTTCCTGAATGGAGGCGACTTTGCAACGCAGGGTTTGTCTTGGTTTGTCGGTCTCAGCGGCTGCGTCTTTGCGTTCGCGGGTGGAGATGCCGCTGTCCACGTTAGTAGTGACTTGAAAACCGGAGTACCGCCTAGGCTAATCACATCACAGATGGCCGAAGAAGTCGCAAATGCCTCAGTCGCAATTCCTCGCGCAATTATGCTCAGTGTCTTGATCAATGGAAGTCTTGGCTTCGGCATGTTGATCGGAGTCCTATACTGTGTGGGAGATATAAATGCTGCCCTGAACTCCCCGACCGGCTACCCATACATTGAAATTTTCTACCAAGGAACCGGATCCATGAGTGGTACATTGACAATGTGCTCGATTCTGCTCATTATTGGGATCGCTTCATGCATCGGCCTACTGGCTGCCACCTCGCGCCAGTTCTGGTCTTTCGCAAGAGATCGCGGTGTGCCCGGGTGGCGCCTGTGGACCAAGGTAAGTCAGTCTCGCATGCAAGCTCTACGCGTAGCTAAAGCATTTCTATTCAGATCTCCTCAAAACATCTGCCCATATACTCAACTCTTTTGACCACCACCATCGCTACCCTTCTCGGCCTTATCAACATCGGCTCCGACGTCGCTCTGAACGATATTCTCTCCATGGCCGTGTCCGGAATCTACTCCTCATACCTCATCGCTGGAGGCCTTCTCTTATACCGCCGATGCAAAGGGGACATCTCTAACTATAACGAAAGCGACGAAACAACGGTCAATGTCCCTGGCGCGAAACTAGTCTGGGGTCCATTCCACGTGCCCGGTATTTGGGGGATACTCCTCAATGGTTATGCGGTTATCTATATGATAATCGTGATTTTCTTCAGTTATTGGCCGTCTTCCATGAACCCGAGCGTGGAAGATATGAACTACAGCGTTGTTGGTACGGTCGGAGTGGTTGTGTTGGCGATTGTATACTATTTCGCGCGGGCTCGGAATGTCTACCAGGGTCCTGTTTTGGAGACTGCTTGAGCTGTGGAAGTTGCGTAATTGAAACTAATGGCATTGAAGTTTGCTGGAAAGCACTTTATATACCCGCTGAAGACAATCTCGATTGAAGCCATCATTGTGTTTTTCGATTGTTGCTAATACACATACCTGAACTGTCGGTTTTTCAAGTCTGTAGTATCGACCAGTTCTGTCTGAGTCGTAATACCTGTCTTCTCTTGCTCAACGACGGGCTCCTCGTTGCCACCCTTCTTGTCGCGTCTCCTGTTCTCCCAGCGGAGATAGAGCAGGAGCACAAAGCCATCGACCACGCAGATGACAAGGCAAACAATGATAGCCAAGAAACCACTCTGGAAGTGTGTCAGTCGACAATCGCGAGTTGTTTTCCAGTGTTTATCCATACCTGGTACTTGGGAGCCTCTCTTGCAAAGAACAACTGCGGTCCAATAATATTACCCGCACAGTACATGATGAAGTAGATCGAGCTGACGGTAGCCTTCTTTGTAAACCCACCAACGTTCGAACTGATCATCGCCATAGAGACGGGCATAGCTGCGGAGTAAACACCCATCAGGAGAAGACCAGCATAACGGGCGCCAACCGAGTGTCCGGCGTAGACGAGGGCACTTCCAGTTATACTATTTCTTGTTAGCACAAGACGCTTTCTAATACACCTGTGTGTCATTGCGTACCTAATAGTGTTCATTCCAATCATGGCAAGGCATCGACTGTTGGCGATTTTGGATGAAATCATACCACTACAGTGATGTCAGAAACGTCAAGGGAAGCGTAAGGAGTTACTTACCCGCCCAGCACAAATATAAACACAATAACACCACCCGGGATGCCCAAAAGAAGTGTGTTGAATGTGCTAAATCCAAAGCCTTCCAAGACTAGACCATTGAACTAATCAGTTTTAGCAGGTTGTTTTTTAAATATTCCGGGAGTCGGTCTCACTGTAGTAAACCCTCCATTCGGAATATTGCTCGCCAAGATCAATACTGCCAGGATCCAAGTCTTGATGTCCATGAACGCCTCTCCAATCTGACCGCGGTCAATGTGGTTATTCTTGAACCCAGTTTTGTTTGACCTTAGTCGTTCGATTGCGATCTTTCTCTCTTCTTCGGTTAGGAATTTGGCGTCCATGGCTGAATTCGGAAGGCGGAAGAGCATCAGGATGCCCCAAAGGAATGTCATTATTCCGAATATGATGAATAGCCACTATATTATTGGTTAATTTGATTTGTATGGTCGAGGATGCGTGGTATCTGACCTGCCACGCATAAAGGCTACTTTGGATTTGCAAGATGCCTACGGCAATGAGGTTACCGACGATCAGGGAGAGCGAGTTTCCACAAAACCAGATGCCTGCACGAAGTGGTTGTTCTGATGTGCGATACCAGAGCGAGGTGATGAGGGTGAATCCAGGGGATAGACTGGCTTCGGTGCATCCGAGGAAAAACCTGGTAACCATGATTGTAGCGAAATTGGTTGTTGCTGCGTGGCAAGCTAGAACAATTGCCCAGAGAATGCTAGTTTGGAGGTTAGAAGAATTTGCTCTGGATTTGAAAGGTAGTTTCCTTAACGAACAAATTAACAGCAAGGTACTTGCCGAGAGGGAACTTGACCATCAAAAGGGATGCAGGATACCTGCTCGTCGAAATGGTCAGTGTGTCCGCGCTTAACGAGTGATAATGATTTCTCACGAGAAAAACAGGTATCCAAAGTAAAAGATGCCCGAAACCCAACTATACTGTGAGCCGACAAGATGAAGCTCTTCACGGATTCCCATAAGCGAAGTATAGCTAAGCGTCTGTTTATCCAGGAAAGCCATCATGTAAGCAACAAGCATGATTGGGAGAACGCTGTAGGATCTAGTCAATACAGAAACCACATATCTGGTCGAAGGCAACAGACGTCAAATCGATCTTCCGAACGAGTCTTTTCTCCGCTTCCGGGGAGAACTGATAGGAGGGTATGTGGAGCTGCTCAACAGCCCCATGCTCAAGGCTGGATCTATCCATCTCGCGATCTGCGCTAGCGATCTCGCTCTTCTCATACTTTTCTGCCATATTTTTCTGAGCAGTAAAACAAGTTGTTTGAAGATGCGGTACTTTCATCCTAGTCAAGTGTTCCTCTCCTATTTATACCGAATGCCATATCTCCCAAGCCCAAGGATAAAGTCATCAACCTATCGCCTCCATTCGATATTCTGAGCACCGCGATAAGTTCATCCCCGCAAAATCGCCCACCTAATAAGAATTCACGGAGTGGGTCGATTTCGGGAGGGTCGCCATTGGCTCCATCGGCAAGATTAGGCGGGGCCAAGCACGTTAAACTCGTGCCGAACATACTAAAAGGGCATTGACCTGTCGGCACCTAGCGCAGGAGGACTACAACTGGGCTTTCAGAGAATTAAAGTTGGCAGTCTCCTGATAGCGCAAGAGGGAGACCCTTGAGAGGCGGTTCCCCAAGACATTCAATCGGCGAAGTACGGGATAAACTGATAGCATTTTTGTTCTGTATATCTCTTCGGTATTTTATGATTTCTGGTTCCTTATCACTCTTTCTGGAAGTCCGCCTTCACAGCCTCGGCAAACTCGTCATCGACTAACATCTGGCAGGCAACCACGGCCATTCCAGCAGCGCACGCGATAGATCGCTTATGCCCCTCAGGTGATCCGGCTCCACTGGTGAACTCGGGTGTGTGGTTGACTCCCTCAACTGGAATGCAGAAGATGCCATGGAAACCCGGAACCTCGTATGATACATTTCCTAGGCCTGGTTAGCTGGTGTCTAGGAATCGGAGTGGAGGTACGAACCCATGTCTGTGGATGCTCCAGCTAGCGCACTCTTCTGCTCGGAGTTGTCGAGGAGGGTATGATGGCCCATTGCGCGCATTGCCGAGACGTAGCTCGCGCAGATCGGTCTGTTGCTCTTCAGGTCATCGTATGAAGGACCCCTAGCAGTGACTGTTAAGCATGTCACGTCGAGGATGATGCTGCGATAGGGAGACTTACCATTCAAAGTCGACTTTGCAACCTGTAGCTATCGCGGCTGCCTCAAAGCACTTGATCACCTTCTCTGTGAGGGGCTTCAAAGTCTTCTTAGTTGGGGATCGAATGTAATAGTCCACAGTGGCAGACATGGGAATGATATTAGGGCGATCTCCTCCATTCACGATAACGCCATGGAGCTTCTGTGTAGGAAGGATCTGCTGGCGAAGCATAGAGATGCTAACATAGGCTGAGACAACGGCATCGAGGGCATTAATGCCCTCCCAGGGAGCGGCTGCTGCATGTGCCGGCTTACCAGTGAATGTCACCTTGACCTTATCGTTGGCCAGGAAGCCACCCTCGATAACCGTGGCCATGCCATGAAGTTCGGGGTTCCCAGGCGCCATAGGGACGGGATGCACCATGAGACAAGCGTCTATATCCTTATAGGCACCTGCATCAATCAATCGGACTTTGCCACCGCCTGACTCTTCAGCCGGGGTGCCATAGAGGCGAACCGTGTATCCAACATCGGGATTGGACTTGATAGCCTCGCAAGTTGCGATGAATGCAGCGATTGAGCTAGTTGCAATCAAGTTGTGACCACAGGCATGGCCGATTCCAGGGAGGGCATCATATTCGGCATTGAACGCCACAACACGCCCTTGCTTGCCGTTGGACCATTCTATTTCGAAGGCAGTCTCTAGCCCCCAAGCTTTACGACTGACTTTATAGCCGTCGGATGCAACAGCTTCGAAGAAACTGCAAATGGCTTCATGGGCGCCATACTCAGCATATGCGAGTTCCGGGTTGGACCAGATCTGGTATGCGTTAGCTATATCGCCCTGATTCACAATGTCAAGACTGCTCTCTTACTTTGTGGTTAATCTCCTTCAATTTATCATCCCAATCGCCAAGCGACTGCTGGACCTTGTCCAGGGATTGTCTCTGTGCCTCGGGAACGTGCATTATGATCGACTTCAAGTCACAAGGATGTTAGATAGGCGTTATCACTGGAATCTAGATGAGTTAAATATAGGTAACGGAAAGCAAATAAACCTGAAGTCCTGATGCACCTCGAGTCACTTTATTGTTGCTTGATAAGGTTAGCTGGCAGCTTGCCGACCCAGCCAATCGCCTTGTCTGAATCGGCATTCCTTATCGATTTGCCGCACCGACAACTCCACTTGGCAGATACGCTTTCCCCGCAACTCTCTCTCATAAATCTCCGTTCTCCTGTCCTACGCGATAGGATCGGCAAATATTCAATGGCCTAGTTACCCCAAGAATATCCACCATTCGGGATCGGAGGGCCCAAATGGAGCTCGGCAGGACACACAATGCACAAGGGCAAGACACGTTCCAAGACAGGTGAGGATCCACTCGATATACCCTCCTTGCAAACCAGACTAAGCAAGGGCAGGATGCCGGACGTGCCGCATTCGTAAGGTCAAATGCGACGAGGAAAAGCAGAATGTCTCTGGCCAAAATGAGCCGCAATGCAAGCGCTGCTCGTCAGCGCGTCTCCGGTGCGAGTGGAAAGGCGGGCCCATTCCGCGCAAAACGGCGTCAGCGTCGTCTCCATCGTCCTCAAATATCTCGCAACGGGACCACCTCAACGGGGCTGATCTGAATAAGCTTGTGCGAAAGCAGCAAGCCGCTGTACAAGCCCCTAATTCTGCCAAGCCACCGTTGCTTCCTTCGCAGAGACTGAGCATTGCCAATCCCGATCGGAGTATTCAGGCAGCAAATTCGTTGATTCTGTCTGCGTTTGACCGCGACTGTCTGAGCTATTTGCAAAACTCGACACTAGTCGTCATCCTGGGGAAGCACTGGCCATGGTCCACCATCTCGTATGCGTACCACAAGATTGCTGTGAAAGAGCCTATGGTCATGAGCATGATTCTGGCTAGTACTGCTCGGGAGATCCATCGCTCAAGACTCTTTGATGAAGACAATCTGTCCAGCAGTCCTTCCAAAAACGAATCAAATGAATTTGACGGTCGTATGCACTACGGTCGCGCATTATCAAGCCTCCGCCATGCATTGAAGCAGGACGTGAAGACGCCACAGAAGATCGAGGCCGTCTTTATCACCTTATGGCTCATGATCGACTATGAGAACAGATTTGGCAACGGAATCACGGCCATAAAAATCCACGTTCGAGGCGTTGAGACCCTTCTACATAACCATATTGTGCCTTTGCTTCAAACCAAAACGGCGCCCCAGAGGTCATCACCATCAACCTCTGCGATCGCTGCCGCGCCCGAGGGGTCGAGTCCTGGTCTACAAAAGCAACCTGATAGACGCTTATCAATGGCCGGAGCAACGCTTGCTGGGGGCTCAAAGGACATTGCCTTGCCAGATCCCCATGAGTCACTGCGTTCTACGTCGGTGCCTCTCTTCCTTCTATGGACGCTCTACTTCTTCACACCATCCGCATTGTTTTTTGGACCCGGTACGACGCGACTCGACACGGATATTTACCAATTTTTCCTGGATGCTGAAAATGGCAATGCCGACCACTTGAGCCTGCCCGAGCTCTACCGAATCAGCAGACAGTCACCCGCTCGCTTCTGGGGCGGAACTTATCCCCAGTCCGCCCAACTGGACGATATGGAGAATTTACCTGGTTTGACACTGTACCACCACAGCCATGTCATCCAGTTCAAGATCACGGAGCTATTCAAACAGGGCGTTGTGGACGAGGTCCCAGGCACGGAGTCGCCTCATCATCAATTAATTGACCAGATCAACACACTCTCCGTCGTATGTATCCCTCCTCAATCTTTCGATCGACCTCTAACAAAAACAGGAATACGATATGGTACTGACAACCGCCAAAACCTCTACCTCATGCGAAACACCCGGAGATCGCCGTGTCCTCGAAACAGTCTACTGGTCCACCATAACATTCTACAGCACGATTGTATTCTTCCACCTCTGCTTCCAAGAAAATAACAACAAAAGTTTCGGCACTCAAGCCTACGACAACCTCATGACCCTCCGCGACGCTGTATCCCAAGTTCTCGAGCTGAGCTTGAAACTCCATCGCAGCCGGCCGCGCTTGATGGTCCGAATCATCTGGCCGTTGTTCCTAGCGGGGATTGCGACTTCGGACCAGATCTACCAGGATTGGGTGGCTATCCAGCTAAAGGAACTTGGGAGGTATGGTGAGAATTTCACGCGAATTAGTAGGCGGTTCAATGAGATTATTCAGGGAAGTCAGCCTTATACGTATAGGGATATGCAGCTAGCTATTCCTGGTGCATGAAGGGGCTTGGGCGACTCGCTTGTTCGAATTTCATTCTGCCTGGCTACCCATGTACCTAATTATCACAGACTCCTGTGCGATTAGATGCGGGTCTTTCAAGTGCCTCTGTAAATACATGAGGCTATATAGACAACACAGAGTCCAACTCAATTCGACTCTCAACCGAACGTGGGCAGCTATTCTAAGGAGGTATGTATAGCATCACCTTGCTGAACAGCCACATCATCTGCAAACAAATCCAACACGTCAACATCTTCTGCTCCCTCGTTGGCGCCGTATTCCCTCTGTTCACGTCGCAGGTGTGTCACGATCTTGGGATCCACTGGACGTCTAGTATCCCGGCCTTCATGACACTGGTGTGCATGCCGTTTTCGTTGGTCATGTATCAATATGCTGCGCACTTGCATATGGAGTTTAAGTAATCGTTAGAGGCAGCGGAGATCATCAAGAAAATGCAGGTGCAATGCGCGCCGGTAGGCGAGAAGGAGTAGGATGCCCCGTCGGAGAGTAAGGTGAACCCTGACAGGTGATTACTCTGCGGAATTCATGCAGGCTATGGGAATAGAAGGCTCAGTAACGGTATTAGCCAGGGATAGGGGAAACAAGAGGTATTTGATTTCTTTACACAGCTCACTGTCCATAATTCAGCCATTCCAGAATTAAGCTTTCTTGCCAAGTGTACACATGCTGAGCTCGTTTATGGCAGCATTAAATCCATGGGGCATCGAGACGATGGCGTCGTTCAGATTGTCAGGCAAATGAGTCGCTTGAATACTGTCTCTCGTTTCCCCCCTTTATCAACAACATAAAAGCCAGCATTCGATCCACCAACGCTTCATACACCGGGTGGGACGGGATGACACGAGGGTTAAGCAATTGGGGGCGGCGATAAGCCCCGCCACCCGTAAGCTTGAATTTTCTCTCCGACAACGCTCACCATGTCCCCAGACGTAGAGAAGGGCCTGCCGGTCCAGAATATCTCCGATGGATTACAGGGCGATAGCAGGCGGAATTCCATCAGCGAGCCCTTTCCGGCCCAGGAATCGCTTCGCAATGTCAAATCTCTCCGCGTGGCGGATGGACCCGTCGACGGCGCCCCCGTGAAAGGGGGAAACGCATGGACCCGATTCAACGAGCGTCTCGCGCGGATGAAGCTATTCGAGTCGCGCGGTATCGAGCGCGTGCCCGTTGAAGAGCGACATGATATCAAGGCGGCGGATTATCTGCAGATGAGCCTTCTGTGGTTCAGCACTAATCTCACGGCGAACAATATGGCGCTTGGCATGATGGGCCCGCTGAGTTATGATCTCGGATTTGTGGACTCGGCGCTCTGTGCGACTTTTGGGGCGTTGCTTGGTGCTGCGGGTGTTGCTTATATGGGCACTTTTGGGCCTGCTAGTGGGAATCGGACTATGGTACGTTCTATCTCACTCGGCTCTGACAGAAGTGAGACTTATCTGAATTAGGTTATCGCACGGTACTTTATGGGTTACTACCCCAGCAAAATTGCATGTCTTCTTAACATTATCATTATGTTGGGCTACGGCATGATCGACTGTCTGGTCGGTGGTCAAGTCCTATCTGCAGTCGCCGATGGTCGAATGACCGTCATCGTGGGAATCATTATCATCGCCATCGTGACATGGGTCATCGTGCTCTTTGGAATGAATGTCTTCCACATTTACGAGCGATACGCCTGGGTTCCCCAACTCATCGCCGCCTTTGTTCTAGTCGGCAGCGCGGGGCCAAAATTCGATACCTCAATCGTCTCCACAGGATCATCTGAGACAATCGCCGGCAACCGCCTCTCATTCTTCTCCCTGTGCTTATCAGCTTCAGTTGCATGGGCCCCTGCTGGCGCAGACTTCTTTGTCTATTTCCCGCCTACGACTTCAAAGTGGAAGACTTTCCTGATGACCTTCCTCGGCGTCGGGCTTGCATTGACCTTCGCCAATCTCCTAGGTGTTGGTCTCGGCTCGGGTACATATACCCACGCATCCTGGGAAACGGCCTACAACACATCCTCCGGCTCCCTGATCCTCGCAGGCTACGAAGGGCTAGGCGGATTCGGCAAATTCATGGGTGTTCTCGTCGCGCTCGGCCTAATCGCGAACAACATCCCAGGAACGTACTCCGCCTCTCTAGGATTCCAAATCATGGGCCGGCAATTGGCCCGTCTTCCGCGCTGGTTCTACTCTTGCGTTGGTGTTGTGATTTATACGGCCTGTGCGCTTGGGGGCAGGAACTATCTCTACGATATCTTTGATAATTTCCTCTCGTTGATGGGATACTGGGTTACCATCTATTTGATGATCGCCGTGGAGGAGCATGCTATCTTCCGGCGGACGTTGGGCTTTAATTGGGATAACTGGGCTGATTCGTCGAAGTTGCCAGTTGGTATTGCGGCTTTGGCTGCTTTCTTGGTCGGATGGGCAGGTGCGATTGTTTCGATGGACCAAGTGTGGTATGTCGGGCCTATTGCACAGATGGTGGGTGCGTATGGCTCGGATTTGGGTATTTGGGTTGGTATCTCGTGGGCGGGGTTGGTGTATCCGCCGCTAAGATGGTTGGAGCTTAGAAGGTTTGGTCGGTGATGGCCTCAAACGGGTTATTGTGTTCAGATATCGTATATGGAGCCAACTCGCTTCACACGTCAAATATTCACTAATGTAGGAAGTAACCTCATCCAGACTTCGGTTTCAAGATCTTTGACCTGAAATATCACCTAATGGCAACACATGATTGATGACTCAGTGAGGCTGAGGCGGATCCTACAATGTACTCCACGGCCCTGACCTCTTCCGGTCTCTTGTCAGGTAGTGGCATCGAGTGCTTCCAAGAGTTAAGCGGCTAATCAATGTAGAAAAGGAAACATCCTCCCGAGACCAGGCCAGGTAACAGAGAAACCCACATACAGAAAACGACCCAGATAAGCTCTCGGAGTCAGAATGACTCACTCCAAGGTTACATATTCAGACAACAATCAAAGATCAGATTTGAACCTTCGAAAATTTAAATCTATAAATACATAGAACGGTCCGCGCTTGCAAGCCAGCATCGCCCATATACATACAGCGGCGCATCTGTTTCACCCAAACAGCCATGTCCACCGAACAATCCCCATTCCCCCCGGGATTCACACTCTCCACCCCACGCCTCCAAATCACCCCTCTCGACCCCACAAACCTTACCCATTGCACATTCCTCGTCCGCAGTACAGGCATGGACACCCCCGAAAAAGCCGCAGCCTTCATCCAAAACCGGGTAATCCCATCTTATGCTCGCAACCGATATGCTCAGTTCCTCGTATCACGACACGACGGCAAACACATCGGCTTAGTGTCCCTCATGAAAGGCTACCTTGTTCCAGATGTCGGGTTTAAGATACTACCCGAGGAGAGTGGGAAGGGATATGCGACCGAGGCGGGGAAGCGTCTACTAGAATATGCGCGGGAGGATCTCGGCATTGAAGGTGCATTTGGGTTCTGTGCCCCTGAGAATATGGGGAGTCGGAGGGTTATGGAGAAACTTGGGATGGTTTTTAAGGGGGTGGGGGAGTTGACTTCTTTTGGGGGCCAGAAGACCGCTGTTTATGCGCTGCCTGATATGGGAGATTTGGGGGTTTATAATTTGACTGAAAAGCTTGAAGTGTAGAAAAATGGATTTGTTTATGGTTTGGGATGAATTCGATTTCATTGCGATCGTGGCTACGTTATTCAGTAAGGTCGTCTAGGGCATTGCTTTGTAGATGTGATCACCTGGTGCGGGAGGTTGTAGGAAATCTGTGGGGAGATTCTCGGGCAATTGGTGCTTTTCTGCCCACTCACGTATCTCGTCGAAGTTTTTGCATCGCTGGCGGGTGTTGAAGTCGACGAATGGTTCGGGATTCTCGGGGTAGATCCAGACTTGACCTACAACGCCGGTGTCTACTGTACACATCAGTTGTTGGCGGAGGACGTCGACACATTGGGCTTTGAACTGAGTTAGCTTGATAGTATGTAGAGGACTGGGTTACATTCTCACCAATTTGATGGCGAGCGATGAAATCATTGTTCGCAAATGCGCCTTCGCCTTTGGAGTGGTAATACTCGTAGTTGAAGTAGAGTGATTGTCGAAGAAGATTCTAGGTACTTGTCAGAATGCTATTTCTATATGTAGGAGCAAGATACGAACCAAACACTGAAGATGCTGGAGACCCTCCACGTTAGCAGGAAATCCACCGCCGTATCTCGGGTTTATTTTGACTTGATCGGATGAGAGATCCGAGTCGGCTGCTTCCTCGGGAGGTACACGCATACTTCGGTCTAAGTGGGTTGTCAGTGAGTCTTGCGATTCAAGCAACATCAAATCGACATACAATTAACTCCCAGGCCATCCCAGGCTGCATCTACCTCCGGACTCGCCTCTTGTCTATAGACAGTCTCTTTCAGGAGCGGGTTGTTGAATCGTTGAAGGTGGTATGTGACTCCCACCTCGCTCATTACCGGCGCTGGATAAAGCTATAAGTGTGCGTCTCGTATGACTATTCGTATGTGTTGACTCACAGTATTGAGAAACATGCTGACTGCATTGGCCGTCCAGGTCTCCATGCCACATTATCCCAAACAAGGTTCCAAAAAGGAAAAAGATACCCAGTATAGTTATTTGAAGGAATGTAGTTGCCCAGTCGTCGCAGGCATCGAGTTCGTCTTCCTGGGTCCATGCTTCGTCTTGTTCTTCACGCAGAAGACCTTCACAGGACTCACGGTCTCCATCTTCTAGATCAGGGGACTTTACTCTGAACATTGTCACCGGGTATAGAGAGTTTGAAAGTTGCACACGACGGGGAGGGGGAAGTATGAACAGCAGAGGCGGGCTGGGAAATGGGCAAGAACTGGGATTCTAAAGGAACAACAAACTTCGACTACGACCAGGGCCACGACCAGCCCGCTCTTAGCCAGGAAATAGCTCGAGACAAGCTCGAGCTCAGACAAATCTTATAGCTCAAACCTTGTCAGCACAATCCCAGCCAGACCGCTAGTCCACAGTTGGCTGCGCATTCCTCGAGCAATTCAGCTCTCACCACCCGAGATCAGCCATCGCATTCGCTGTGGTGCATTGACACCATCTCTCCCGTACGTGTCTTACACGTTTTGGGGTCCCATGAGTGAATGCAGAGCATGGCGCACGGGTGATCAGACCCGTCCCCCTTGAGAGGCTGGACCAACACCAATTGGCCCGACAATGACACACCACGAGCCTGGTGTCGCAACTCACTGTTGTCAGACATTCGATCTGCGCGATGCAGGTGAAAAGCGCCCGAGGATCAACTGGAATGCGCTTAAACCCCATCGGGAGAGATCAACAGAGATCAACAGCCCGAAAGCCAAATAGTGGGAGCTTCCATGCAGCCTGATGCGAGGTTCATCATGCAAAGTCTAAACAACTGCAGAGTAAGACACTCCACGCGGGGGGGTTCTTCGGTTACCTAATGTATATGGCTCATACTCACACTGTTCTTGGAAATCATCGCGCACTTGTTCTCTCGCCGATTTTCCCGTCCCCCGCAAGGCACCATGACTCTCAACTGCACGTTCGACGGCAGTCCCTTGCGGCTTGCCCCGAACCTCAGCAAAACTCAATGACGTGAGCTTCCATCGAGCTCAGACATCGACATCAACAGCTGCGAGAGCTCTCGGGAGCTACGTAATGGCGAGGCTTGGAGCTCGGCGAGCTCTACTCGACTGGAATATAAATACGCCCTGATGGCACCAGCTTCAATCTTCATCAACTCAAGCAGCTCTCAAGATCATCACAGATCAATAGAGTTCCTTCCGATCAACCTTTCATCACTTCTCTATTTATCTACATCAATTCTTCAAAATGCGCTACTCTCTCATCAACGGCCTGCTTATGCTGGCTGTTTCCCCCTTCACCTCTCTTGCTCTCCCTGTGGATCCTAATGATCAGGCTGGTCAATGGGATCCTTCTGGACAGTACCGCAAGGGCCACTATGTGAATGGCGAGTTTGTCCCGAACAATGGTGGTGAGGTCGGCACCTATGAGAATGGCCAATACAACAATGGCGAGAACTACAACAACGGTCAGTACAACAATGGCCAGTATAACAACGGTCAATACAACAATGGTCAAAATAACAATGGCCGCTATGAGCGTCGCTGGGTTCCCGGCGTCGACCTTCCTGGCGAGCGCCACCGTGGTGCTTTCCGTCGCCCTGAGGGCCGCATTGGTATTCCCAGTATCCATGCCCGCACCTGGCCTTTCACCGGCACCACCACCAACAACAACAACAACCAGAATGGCTGGACCGACTCTAATGGCCAGTGGCACTCCAACGACCAGAACAACCAGGGTGGTTGGACTGATTCAAACGGCCAATGGCATTCAAACAACCAGCAGAATGGCTGGACTGATGCTAATGGTCAGTGGCACGAGAACAACAACCAGGGTGGATGGACCGATGCCAACGGTCAGTGGCATGCAAACACTAAGCGTGGTCTTCCTGGCGTCCCCGGAGTCGGTGTTCCTGGTGCTGGCGTTCCTGGTGCTGGCGTTCCAGGTGCTGGCGTTCCTGGTGCCCCTGGCGTTCCCGGTGTTGGAGCCCCTAACGTTGGCGCCGCCGGTATCACCGGTGCCAACCGCATGAACCACCCCGGCACTCCCACTACTGGTGCTAATGGTATCCTTCGCCGCTGGGCTCCGGAAAACGGCCGCTACAACAACGGACAGTATAACAACGGTGAATACAACAACGGCGAGAACAACGATGGCCAGTACAACAATGGCCAGTACAACAACGGCCAATACAACAACGGTGCTGGCCGCACTGGCACCACTGAAGTTGATGGCCCGTCTGGCTCTATCACTGTTTCCCGCCGCTGGAACCCCGAGAACGAAAATGGTCGCTACAACAATGGCCAGTACAACAATGGCCAGTACGACAACGACCAATACAACAACGGACAGTACAACAACGGACAGTACAACAACGGAGCTGGTCGCCAGATTGCCCATATTGATGGCCCCTCCGGCTCGATCACCGCCCCTGTCCGCCGTTGGATCCCTGAGAACGACCGCTACGAGAACAACCGCTACGGAAATGACAACTACAACGGTGATAACGGAAACAGCGGCAACGACTGGGACCGCGAAAACCGCGATGACCAGCTCGACCGCGACGCCGCCTCCATCGCCGACTCTGTGACACCCACTGTCGTTGTCAAGCGCTGGACACCCGCCGAAGAGAACGTGATCGACGAGCAGAACCGCCAGGCCGAGATCAACGCTGAGCGTCCCGGCATCTTTGCTCGCTGGTGGCCCTCTATCCGTCCCTGTGGCCCCTACGATGCCAGCTGCAACAACAACAACAACAACAACCGCTACAATGACAATGACAACTACGATAATGATGATTATGACCGCTGCGAGAACGGCGACCGCAACGACCGCAGCGGCTGGTCCTGCCGTAGCGACTGGAACCGCAACCGTGCCACTCCTACCCCTAGTGTGATTGTCGCCCGCAACCAGCCCAGCTACGATAACACTGACAACACCAACAACTATGACTACAAGAACGGTCACAATGACAACGACAGTTACCACAGCAAGAATGGCCACAACGACAAGGATTCTGGCTATGTCAGCGATGCCGAGCGTGACCACCGCAGCCACGCTTCCGCTACCCCTACTGCCACTGCCACTGCCAACTAGGTGCGCTACAGGGTGCTGAGCAGTAAAACACTGCTCACGTAACTTATCTTGCTATGACGGGAACCAGAGGAGGAAGCATAATCGCATTTTCGGATTGTTTTGATATTTTGACATTTATGTTTTGATGCACTTCATGATTATGATGAGGACACGAACTGTATACGCTCTTTACATGACACGGATCTTGTTTTCTGTTATGCGAAAATGGAGGAAAGGGTAGTTAGAACAGTTATAGCAAGAATGAGAACACGCTTTGATTTAATAGAACCAATCTCTCGCTCAACTAGCATAGGTAGATCCGATATCTCCCCATCTAATATTCGAAAAACTGACCGAAGTCCCCGGATGCTGAGCTTGAATCAGCTTCGGATCTCCTTCAGTGCTGTTGCATGGCCCAGCATTACCACTATCCAACCAATTCATAAAAGCCCCGGAGTCGTTCCAGATACTAAAGACCAAGACCATGCCCCTCGAGATCGCCTTACCCATCTGCTTCAACCCGCCCATCTCTTGGAAGTAAGTCGCCGAGTTGGCACAATACTCATCCGTCAAAGAATCAATCTCTGTCCCAGCCGCCTCAACAACAGCATTCTGAATCACCGTGCCATCCTGCACATACAACCGTCTAATCTGCACCAAACTCTCTCCCTCGTCATCATCCGTAATAAACTGCGTCACCACGGTAAACCTCTTACTCGTATCAACCACCTTCCGATACCCGTAATAATCATGATCCCCAAGCGCATACGGATTAAACCCGCACCCCGATTTATCACAAACACCCTCACTCCCACACTCAGCCCCACTGCACTCATACAACTGGGAAATATTGCACGCATGAGGCGTATACTCCGTCGACACCGCATTCGCTTCCCAAAGATCCATCTCATTGCAACAAGCCCCCTTCCCCTCAACATTCGCAACGCCATTAATAAACGGCGTAGCCGAACACTGCGCATCACAATACCCAGTCCCATACTGCGCACCCGCAGGATTCAGCTCACTGCGTCCACCCGATTGAAGCATCTCAGACAGATACAAAGCACCATTCATACCGCATACAAGCGACGAGACATCGACGTCGAAACTAAGTTCCTGGTTTAAGAGTCTGAGCATATCGTAGTTCTTCCCGCTTTCGTCGAGGAGATAGACTCGTGGCGAAGCGACGGTCGTCGCGTTATTGGATTGGAGATATTGGTGCAAAGTCAACTTGTCAGCCTTTGTACTGACGCCGTGAGCTGCATAGTCGACGCCATCGAGGACGCAGTTCTTGGCGCAGTCTTCGTCTGTGGCGCAGAGGGTTTTGTTGAGGCTTGACCAGTCACCGCATGAGATGCTTGTGTCTCCCACTTCGTGGAGTGGGTGGGAGAGGGCGTCGAGGACGACTGAGGTTTCTTGTTGGGTGCAGCCGTGTTTTGAGGTGCATTTCCATGTTTGGAGTTTTGGGTGGACTTCGGTGATGTTTCCGATTTGTTGCGCGTGGACCAAGTTGAGGATGGATAACGTCGCGAGTAGTATGTGTGGCGTCATATTTGGTGAGAATTAGAGTATTGGTATGAAGAACTCTTGCAATTCCTTTTTTTGGAGGTCTCTCTGGTGAATACTCGAATTTCTAAGATCTTAAATTGTCATTCTCATATTGGCATGTGTAAGAGTGCGATTTCGCGTTAATGAAGATATCGCGCGACACCAAATTCCTAGGTAAATAACAGAGCGCGATTGTTCCATTCCTTCGATTTGAAGGCCTGTAGGAGCTGTCTCAGGGGTAAAGTAATTGGAATGTGAGATGTGAGATCTGGTTCCCTCGCGTGTCAATCTACCCCTGGGGAATGTCACCTGCATTCCACGTTCGCAGTAGTAAGACATCGATGATACATCTACTTAATTTGGATCTCTAGAACAACTTGTACATAGTCTAAAACAAGGATTCCAATTGTGCCCTGAAAAAATCTGAAAAAATGCTGAAGAACTTGTATTTTCTAGGCTGTTTTACAGTGCCTCCTTAAGATCCATCACGCTCACTGACACAGTATTGGCAGTTCCCGCAAGCACACCTCCACCGTTGATAGCCAAATACCGACCATCACCTTCAGACAAGATCCTCAAAGACCGTGTATAACTGACGGATTCCGGCGACGCAATTTCCGTCCACTCCCCCTCGCCAAGAGCCTGGTTGATAAAGATGGTGCTCTGTGTTCCGGAGCTAGCAATAATGGTACCGTTCTTGCCTCCGTATTTTGTCCAAGTAACATATGGAGAGGAGGTAGGAACTGTACCACTTGACGCAACTAGAGCAATACCTTCGGAGGAAGCGAAGTCTTCAGGGTTTGATGACAGGCGGTAGTAGAGCGGGAATGAGTAGGTTGCGGTGTCGAAGAAGGAACCATACTCGTAGAAGTAAATCCACTGGCCATTGGGGAGCTATAGCGGTCAGTATATTGCAGCCTTGGATGTCAGAGCTTGAGAAAATTTACCTTTGTCACGGTTGGCATCCCCGGTCGGTCAGTGTAGGTAGGATAAGCGCTAAGGCCTTGTCAGTTCGGTTTCAATGTTGCAAGAACTTCATAAATCATACACATCATTCACAACAGGCCCCCATTTTTTTCCATCGGTCGACACCTGGTGAACCAATTTTTGCCCGTGGGTGGTATTCGCTCTTTGGTCCGAATAGTAGCAGATCAATTTGCCATTACTGGGTGTTGTTAGCCCGGTTCTCGGTCCAATCTCAACAGGAACTTACTGAGCAAGCAAGAATGGCTCCCACACCGGAGTCAACCCATTGTCCGGCTCTGCCTCTCCTCCAGCTGCAATATGGCTCACAAAGGTCCAAGTTACTCCATCATCATGCGATGCGTACAGATCCAAGTGTGTAGAAGACAAATCTTCGGGGATACTGTTTCCAGCTAGGAGTAGAGTCCCGGCCTTGAAGGACCCAATGGCCTCAGGGAGGTAATAAAGGAACGGCTGGTATCGGAGACCATATCCATTGACGGTGTCATGAACTTTGGATAATTCCGACCAGGTTTTTCCAAAATCTTTGGAGCGGTAGATGGGGAAGTATACTAGGGGTGGCTCCGGGGAGTAATTCTCCCACGTTGCGAGAAGATCGCCATTGGGAAGTTGCTCGTTGCGGGCGTATAATGTTCTAGGAACATTGTAATTGGAAGGTGGGGCAAAAATGGTGATATTTGTGAGCGGGGCTGGTGATTTGGAGTGCGAAATGCTTGCTGCAGCAGCGAAGGCAGCGAAGGGGACGAGGTGGGTGAGTTTCATGGCTAGTTGATTACAATTGAAAAGATCACCATGTCATTTGCAATTTCAAAGTATTTATACTGCATCTAAGTGGAGTCTAGACAAGACAATCTTCACAAATTCGTGGGGTATAGTACAAATTCATCCCACCGGAGTTGTCCTTGTTTGGGATTTGCTTGAGGCTATTGGCGGTGGGGCCATGGAATTTCCATCAATCGCCTCTCTGTCCTGACGCCATGTTCCGATATTGCCAAGCTAGTACATGACCATCTGATCCAAGGTCTTCACTTGAAACTTACGCTAAATATACCATCCTCGGCGTTTCCCCTCGCGACTGAATGCCGTGCGCCTGAACTTCCCCGCGACGGGTAATACTTAGCCACTTCGCAATTAGCAAACATTGAATGTCTTTCGCGTCATTGGAAAGGGGTTTCGCCCGAAAGGAGTATGAAGCGAGCTACTCGTCACACTTGATTCCAATTCACCTATCGCAAGGTTGTGAAAGCGTGTCAAGTGGATATTGGCGATTAGGAGGTACAAGTCGGCGTCCGGGAGATACGAGTCATTTCACTATGAATATCTATTAAGCTTGGAATTATAATTTATATATCAAGCAGTAATGGCCTATGCGGCTGTCTCTAGGATACTCAATAATAGTTACACTTTGATTATAGTCTGCGGTCGACTTCTCTAGACTTTCCTTATCAGAATACATAGTGCTGTTTCTATCGTCTATTATATCCCCCTTGTAAAAGCAAGTTTCCGCGCTAGATGAAATTATTATCTTCTAAGCTATACCGTCGGCACGCTTCTCCCAATCTTCATTACGCTTTTCCAGAAATTGAAACCTCGCGACCCAGTAGCCAACTCGCTGATGCCAATCTCCAACTCGCTTGTGCCAATCTCTAGTCCGCTTGTCCCAATCTCCAGCCCTCTGCTCCCAGTCTTCAATTTGCCCAATCCACTCTCCGATAGTTTGCTTCCAATTTTCAGTTTGTGTCTCCCATGCTGGAGCTTCTTTCTTCCAGTAAAGCACCTCTTCCACCTTGATTCGCTGCAAATCATTTAGAGCAATCTTTTCTCGATCTAAAGCAATCTTTTCACGATTCAGAGCAAGCTTTTCCCGATTCAAAGCAAGCTTCTCTTGGGTCGTTTGATGTTCCCCAAATTCCAACGCCCACTCTTCTTGATCAAGAGCTCGCTTTTCCTTGTCCAAACCCTTTTTCTCTTGGATTAAAGCTCGTTTAACTTGGTCTTCGCCGCCGTCATCAATGTGACCAAGTTTGCTTTGAGTGTCTCCAGTTCCTGGGACTTTCGCAGCGGTATCATGGCTTGAAGTCCAACGTGCTATCTCATAGTTAGTTTGGAAGACTGAGCCGAGTATTCTTCGGTAAGGATACTCACCAATAGTCTCAGAAAAGCGGTACCAATAACGAAGCCTTTCCTTCGCTGTAGAGATTTTCATTCTCGACAAGAGTGCAGTAGATCAACACATAAGGTTCCGAAAGGTTCATTTGCAGTGGTAAATAGTGTTGTGTGATGCAAGAAGAGATCACATTTCAGCAATTTACAACCGATCCAAACGTTGGCCGAATCTTCTTTGAATGAAGATTCATCACAATAAGTCAAGTCTATTATCACTACCATGGTCGTGGCATCCAAAAAGGAGAACGGATATAACACATTTGGAAGCTACAGTAGCAAAATATAGATGTCGTGGATACAGTTTACCTGACCCATGGATCCCAACCCCATTCCACTCGGACTTGACCTGATGCGGATCAACCATTCCATTTTGACTACTCAGTGACATGCTAAGCCTATTCTGAATCTTCTTGCATCTCTTAAGTACATCTCATGTCTCCACCTCCACCTTCATTTTCACCTTCACTATCTTTTAACTCCAGATCGTCTCGCATAAACAACTAACACGACCAGTTTCAGCACACTTACCAATACTTCCAGAACCAACTTTCTCAAGATGCAGTACTCGCACGCAATGAACGCAATCAAAAACTGGCTGAAGATAGGATCCGAGAAGAAGAAATCATTCAAAGTTCACCGTGTCGAAAAAGTCATTCACGAGCATGATCCAATGTTATATGTACCAGCAGTCTGTCAGGAAGTGAAGCAAGAACCGTCGGAGGCCCCGCACCGTGATTCTATTATGGAGCCTGGAGCAGGTGAAATGGATGAGGGAATTTATTTTTCGTTGGATGGATTTATATTTATATTCGCGCGGACTTCTATTGAGGATGTCGATGCTAGCGTACGGCGGACTGTTGTAGAGCTGATTGCCCAGGTGACTTGCTCGGACGTTTGATTGTGCACTTTTCTGTGTTTTATGAGAATTTCAAGGCTCCTCGATGTTCTTTCGAGGCTTCTAGTTTTTTGAATATTTGTGTACACATTTTGACTACTGCGGTATCGAATATTGAGCCTTCCTTCATGCGTTGGAAATATATTGCCAAACACTAGAACACAAATCCATCCCCAAGACTTCGTCGACCGATTTTGTACTAAGTTCATGGACAACTCTCATCTCTCTAAGAGCGATAGTTCAGTCAGCAACTAAACTTGATCTTAGAATGCATATACAAAAACAAAGCCTAATAAAAGCAACCTTCCCAATATCACATGACCTTAATTCTACACGATCTTATCACCACGTGACTGACGTCATGCCATCTCGTTGCCGTTAACCCCGGGGAAGAGCCACCAAGGTGATCTTACAAAGCCCAAATTCCGTACAATTATATTACCCCTGAACCACCCAGTGCTACACACCTTTCAAATTTCACAAAACCAGTCACCATCCACGAAAATGGTCTCTCAAGCACTCCGAACCCGTGCATTGCACCTCCGCCTCCGGAGCTTGCCCGCCCGACTAAGCTCAAGCTCCAGCTCCAGCTCCAGCTTCGCAGCATTGGGAGCTCGCTCTCTACATATATCCTCCGCTCCGCTCAAGAGAGCCAGTCCCACTGTCCCCACACTACCAGCCCCAATGATCTACACCAGAACTCTCACCCGCCAACCGCGCCTATATTCCTCCCTCCACTCCTCGGGCAAAGCAACATCCGACCTCCTAGTCGAGGAATTGCAAGACCTGTACGAGGCTGCGACTGATGAGTTTGAAATCGCCACCGATAGCACGGACAGCGGGACGATCTACGCTGCTTCGGACCGGGAGTCTGCGCGCGATGCGCTGAATCAGTTTATTGCTGTTTATCATCTGTATAGCGCGAAGGCTGGGGAGGAGATGGGTGGTGTGGGTGTTGGGGGGGCTGAGGTTGAGGGGAGTCCGGTTGTTGAGACAAATCATGATCCGGCGGGTGTGTCGGATGAGGTGAAGGAGGAGGTTAGGAAGAGGGTTGGGCAGAGGGTTAGAGAGTTGAGGAGTGCGGTTGTTAATTTGGAAGAGAGGGCTAAGGCTGAGTAACTTGAGTTGGTCTTTTAGGGTGGGTGATCGATATGAGGATGGATCTGTGACGAGGATTGTATTGAGTATGTGTGAGGTTAAGAAAGTGTACCATTCGTCCATAGTTGAGTCCATCGATGACACAGAACATCTCATGTATCGCATTATTTGTAGCAGCAAGTTGAAGAAATCAAATGTCTTCCGAGGATATCAATCCCAATATTCAGTAAACAAGACAAAGTCAAGACAAAGCCGGATCCCATAAACAGAGCAGCAATGTCAAACATCGGATTAGATTCATAAATAGCGGGTCTGGAGAAGGTGGAGTCCAGGCCCGAACATAGTTCTGATTTAACAGTCATCGCCAGTCAACGCCAAACTCATCCCAAGGTTGTTTATAAGGTAAATGCCATAATAGGCCCGGCCACAGGCGCCTTTTCGGTAGTTGAGAGATTGTAAGAACATGACAATCATGCAGCGGGAAATGAAGGTTGCAGGCCCTAGACCATAGTGAAAGGAGTGAGTGTGAAGTGGTCGGGGCTGGGAGATGGGAGGGTAGAGGAGGGCTCCTTGTGGGTTGTCCGTTGGTGGCGTTTCAATTGGTCTAAATGGATATGTTAGCAAAGGAAGATTTAAGAGTCGGAGTAGAACGTACCAGGGCGAGTAAAGCTCTTGGTGCAACCAAGATAAGGGCATTTATGTTTGCGCTCGCCATGGGTCAGTCGATGGCTTGACATATTGGATGACTGCAATGGTATTAGTAATAGTCGATAGCAGACAGGTAATGGATACTCACATCTCCAGTTTGGAAGTTGCATCCAGGATAGGTGCACTTAAATGGCTTCTCGCCAGAATGAGTTCGCGAGTGTGTTTCTGAGATCGTTAGCCTGGCTCACAAACAACAAGACACAAACAACAAGAGAGGAATGCATACTCAGTTCACTACTATCCGTGAATGTCTTGTCACAAATTCTGCACCTATAGGGTTTGTCACCACGATGACTGCGCTCATGGCGATCCAAGGTTGCCTGTCGAGCAAAAGATTTGCCGCACACAGAGCACCTAAAGTTTTTATCTAAACAAAAGTTAGCTAGACAGCAGGTATGGAAGCAGAAATGAAGACTTGCAGTTGCTGTGAGTAAGGAAGTGGCCTTGGAGTTTCGACTTTTGAGAGAAAGGTTCATCTGGACGATGACATCTTTCCCAACAGCAATAATATCCGTTGCCTCTAGCCCCATCAACCGTGTTCATATGACTAGCGATCAAATGTTCTTGCAAAGCGCCAGCGTCTGCAAAGGTTGCGCCACAGGCAGCTTTCACCCCGTGTATTGAGGTTACCCACTTGCAAATATGCAAGTCGCTGTCTTCAGCAGGGAAGTCCGGGGTCGTCAAGACCGAGGACGCACCTCCGTCCAGCGGGGGTGGAGTCTCTCCTGGACTCGAAAGCAGATGTGAGCTGACGCTAGATCGTGACTGGCGAGAGTAAGGTGAATATGGATGTGAATGATGATGATGACCTCGGCATCGGTGATGATTGCGGTGCGGCCCTCGAGGGATATGGAGGTTCAAGTCGTTAGGGTTCTTGAAGTGACTGTGGACATGGTGATGTTCGGGATGAACACAATGTAAGGGGTTCATTGTAAGGTCATGTTTAGGTTTCTCGAAAGGAGCGGTAGGTTGTTGTTCGGGCACTTGCGGGTTCTCACAGATGGAGTAGTCCGAGCACATCCCCATCATATGGAAGACTTCTGCTGGGTTGACGTCCGTCTGGGTTGGGTAGGGCTGGTTCGAAAACAGCCCCTGCAAATCCTTTTGGAAGTCATGGCATTCGAAGTGATTAGGCACATTCTCACCACAGTGGTTGGCATGAGTCTGGTAGGAGTGTAGGAAATTTTGATGGTAGCATGGGTCAAGAGGCCCGGGTATAGTTTGCTCTGGGAATTTACTCGGCTCGCCAGCATGGTGGTTCATGGTTGTAGAAGGTAATAGCGTCGAAGTATCCAAGGAAAGGGGAGTATTTAGACCGAAGAAGGAGTCGAAGCCACAATCCGGGTCAGCAGTGGCATCACAGCAGTGATCCTCAAAGCAGACAGGGTCTGTGCTTTCACAATTCTCTTCATCACAGTGGGTGTCATCACAGTGAGGAACGGAACAGACGCTCGAAGCGTCGCAGTCCACGAAGCCGTCGCATAATGACCCACAGTCTAGCGCGCAATCGTCGACCTGGCAATCGTCCACATCACAGCAAGCCTCGTCGACCTCACACCCTAGCGAGTTGTGGTGGTCATGGTCTGAGCAAGGCCATTGAGGCTGGGGGGCAGTCGAGGAATTCACTGGGCCCTTGCCATCAATATGGAAACCCTCCCAATGGCACTCGAGGCAGAAAGCATCTGCCTGGTTTTGGGCAGTCATGTTGCGCGCGGACCACGTCGAAGGAGGGAAAAGGCAAGGTGAAACGATATCAAGAACCGAGGTTACCGCAGCAAACAGGTACCGGAAGAAGTTTCAGGAAAGGAACGGTTGAAGGACCGAGAGAAGAGTGTGCAGGCACAGTCAAGCCCTGAAGACAAATCACGTAACCGGGGGCAGTTCCAGATCAAGACTCCGTCACAGGCTCCAAGGAGGCAAAGAAGACAAAAAACCCACAGCACTAGAAGCGCCTCCGCAAATAGTCCAACAATTGTGTCATGCGCTTAACCCGCAGAATATGTGCTACGTCGGCTGTGGTTGGAAGGACGCAATCGGAGAATAGACGAACGATCGTCGTGCAGCACAAGATTGCAGGAGGGGAGCATGGGGACCTTGTGGACGTTTGAAAAAATTATAGGCGATTCTAGGATGCGCACGAGAGAGGACTTGGGGGCGCACAGCGTATGGCCATCGCTCAAGTTAGTGGTGAGGACCTTTGGGACGTCGGCGAAGTGAGGACCTTGGGGGTGAGGGTCATGGTGGGACCGGACGAATGGTATTGCGTCTGTTGTCAAGCGGTCAGGTGCTTATCGCTGGCATGGCGTAGACGGTAGATGGGCTGGGATATCTGGAAAGACGTCAAAGCAAAGAAGATCATCTCCCTTCACATTGAAAGAGCCCGTAACCCTGGAGGGCGTTTGTTCATCGATTTCTTCGTCCGATGACTAACCCCCGTTCTGCCCCTCTGGGCCGCCCCTCTTTCCAGCTATCAGCCCTACGCGCATTGAAAGTGGATTCCGGGGAAAGAATTATTGTATCGTCTTTGTCGCATAGACCAGGCGACTTCATCTATATATACAAGATTGTCATTGAACCAAGAAGTATACACAACGGTGCAGCAGATCAAGAATGCTGACGTAGCCCCACGTGCCCCGGATCGACCTCTTATCGTGCAATCGCAACACTATTCCAACTTATCCGATAACCAGGCAACTTCGAGCACCCGCTATATTTCCTCATTTAAAGCACTGCTCACCGTCCAATATCCATTCCGACCTTTAACCCCAATCTCCAATTGATCTTTACTTTGAAGTTGGCCCCCTTGAAGTTGGCCCCAGCCATCCCCGCCCCGAACACGCGGAGTTCAATCCCACCCCGCCCTACTAGCTCCCCAAAACAATGGGCAACTGCTGCTCCAGCTCCAAGGAACCCGAGGCATTCTCCAGTCCCGGCCGTGTCGTCGGCGCGCCCTCCTCCCAACCCGCACCTCGAGCCCCACTCCCCAACAAGAACTGGAAAAACACACCCGGCCGGACTCTCGGTGAGAGCGCAGAGACGCAAGGGGGCGCCGAAGAGGCGCGGTCAAACGCCGCGATAGCAGCGCAGGTACGCTCGTGTCCCTCCATGAAAGTTTTAGAGGAGACTCAGCCTGGGAGCTATGGTTCGGTGGCTAACATGAGATTTTACAGAAACGCGCCGAAGAAGCTTCCGCGAACAAGGGCAAACTAGGCTCGAAACTCGCTGCGCAAAAGGCCAAGACGCAGACGCAGACTCTTGGGGAAGTTAGCCAGGATGAGAGAGCTGCGCGCGATGCAGATGGGGCCGAGGAAGCGAGGCGGTGGCAGTAGGTCCGATTCCGGTTTCTTTGAGAAATGAGCTTTTTTGGTGCTTGCGGGCGTTGGGAATGTGTTTTTATAGTCATGCAAAACATCACCTAGATATTACCATTACCATTTCCATTGTTCTAGCGGTTGGCGGTGAACTGAAGTCCTGAGATTCGAGCTACGATCTAAATCGACGTGCAGTGTCATTGACTTTAACACTTGAGACAGATGAACCATTCAAGGAACAAGATGGTTTTATTCTTGCTCTTCGCATTCCAAAATGCCTATACCAGCTTAGATACAAAGTACATCGTCATTCAATACATCCCAGGAATCCGAGGCTAAACGACGTTATACCGACCACTAGCCGGTGCCCGAGCGTCGCTATCAGCAGCAGCGATGGTTCCCTCCTTTAGCAAGCGCATCAGTTCGCGCATGGCAGTAGTGACGGAAATCTCGGTCTCGCCTTCGACCAAGATGTACAGCTTGGGTAGATCGGTTGGACCGGGCTCTTTGCCCGTGGCGTAGAAGTTTCCTTTAGTTGTGATGGATGTGGCGGTTGCTTCGAGGATCTTGGCGACGTTTGTGCGGTTGGTGACGGCCCAGCGAGCTTTTTCTACAGATCAAGTAAGGTTAGTAAATGTTCAAAAACTGAAGTGTGAGAAGGGTTGGCAACTTACGGGGGAAGTCGTTGATCTCGAGCGTTGCGTGGAATGCGCCGGCGTCGGGTCCGCGGTTGTCGATGGGTACACCGGATCTCATTACACCGGCCTTGCTCAGGCGGGCGTGAATATCGGCGACGGCTGATCCAACCTTGTCCAGAGCGTTCTTGGAAGGTGCGTTGGGGTCTTTCTCGGTCTTGTGTACTGTGATCTTGCCGTCCAGGTCGATGCCCTTGGGAACGCCGGGGAGGGGTCCTGAGGGGGCAGAGGGAGCGGCGGCAGACTGTACCTGGGACAGAGCCTTGTTAAAGCGGTCTTCGTCGGCCTGCTTGGTCTTTTCATCCTTTTCTTCTTCCTCCTCGTCTCCATCTCCGGTCTTATAGGTTCGGCGCTCACGGTTGCGAGCGGTTTCTCGCTCTTGGTCGAGACGCTCCAATCCTTTACCGCCGAAGCCGGATGTGCTGGCTTTCTCCTTGCCGGCTTTGACTTTCTCCAGGAAAGCGTCCACCATCTTCTGTACAGGTTCGGGGATTTCTTGGCCACTTTGCTTCAGGGCCTTAGCGATGTCGACGGAGTATCGTTCTTGGTCCTCGGTAAGGAATGTAACCGCAGTACCGGTGTTTCCAGCACGACCGGTTCGACCAGCTCGATGGACGTAGTCCTCCAAATGGTTGGGAGCGTCGTAGTTTACGACGAGCTTCAATTGCTTCACGTCCAAACCACGCGCAGCGACAGAGGTGGCGGTCAAGATAGGGAAGATACCCGCCTTGAAGTCCTCAATGGTAGAATCACGGTCGACTTGATCCTTTCCACCGTGAATAGACATGCAAGGGTAGCCCTTCCGCATCAACTCCTTGAGAAGATTGTCGGCAGATTCCTGCTTTTCGACGAAAATCAAGACACGACTATCCTCGTTGGCATCATCCGCATATAGATTTCCGAGGAGTTCCAACAGCCGGAAGAACTTCTGGTCTTCGTTGCGAACTTCCACGATCTGTGTGATCTCAGGAGCCACCACACTCTTGCCACCAACCACAATCTCGACAGGCTTTTTCAATGTCTTCCGCGCCAAAGCCTCCATGTTACGAGGGAAAGTGGCGGAGAAGAGCACCGTCTGCTTATCTGGACGAATGTTGGCCATAATCTTCATGACTTGCGGCTCGAATCCCATGTCGAACATACGATCCGCTTCATCCAGCACCACATATGTCACACGTCGAAGGTTGGTGACTCGGCCTCCATTGGCAGCAAGCAAATCGATCATTCGGCCAGGTGTGCAAACAACGATCTCAGCACCTCGCTTGAGTTCGGCAATTTGATCTTTAATGGGCGCACCGCCGTAGGCACAAACAGCCCTGAGACCAAGTGCCTTCAAGAAGGGCTTGCAGTCCTTATGAATCTGTGTTGCCAGTTCACGAGTGGGGGTCATGATGAGGGAGATTGGGCCCTCCATGTTATCCAATGGTCGTTGATCTTTGATATGACGGAACATAGGAATAAGGAAAGCGATGGTCTTTCCGGAACCAGTCTTTGCAACACCAATCACATCTCGACCAGACATAATGGCAGGAATTGCTTGGGCTTGGATGGATGTCAGACCGTCATAGCCAAGTTTGTGAACAACTTCCAGCGTTTGTACACCCAGACCACACTGAGACCATTTCTGAACAGGTTTCGGGATATCCAGACCACGAACCTTGATACCGTCAAGTTCGAGACGCAAGTTTGCAACCTCTTCTTCGGTCATATCGGCAAGATGAGATGGCTCGTTATAGAACTTTCGACGGAAAGGCTCATATTCGATCTTCTTGTGGTCAATTGTGGGAATTTCCTTCTTTTTCTTCTTGTTCGCCATGGCAAGAACGTCGTCCGCATCTTCTTCGCCGACAGCTGTGATATCAACGTCATCTTCGTCTCCGAAGATAGCTTGGGGAGGTAGAGACTCCTTCTTCTTGCCGAACTTGGCACCAAATTTCTTTTTCGGTGGGGCCGTATCCGCGAGGTCTGACATGAACGCATCCAGAGGATCAACCTCTTCCTCGTCGACCTCCATATTAGAAGATTCAGGTTCCTTGTTCAAGTCGGCCATTTCGACATCACCGTTTGTACCATTGGTACCATTGGCACCATTGGCACCGTTGGGCTGAGATTCTTCTTCAGGAACATCACCCTGGGTTTGGTAAGCCCGGGACTGAGTTTGGAGCCGTTCCTCTCGTCGTTCAGCAGCCAATCGAGCGGCAGCGGCAGCCTCCTCCTCATTATCACCATCCTGCATGTCAGCGTCGTCGTCCTCTGCGGCGTCATCATTTGCTCCGGTGTCCTTGCTGTCATCAAGTGGAGGCGTTGGAAGGCGCTCCAACTTCTTTCGGGTTGACTCTTCCTCGCCGAATCCTAGAGTGCGAGTGGCCGACTGCTTCTCGGCATCGAGAGCAGTCTTCGCACCTAGTCCAAATCCACTGACATTGCCTTTAGCCTTTAACGGAGCAGGGGCGTGGGCAGAGGGGACAGAAGGGGGAGCAGGTGGTTTAATGGGGGCTTTGGTGGATTGCGGCACAGCGACGTCGGTGCCGAGAACAGCTGGAGCAGGTGCGTTGTTATTTGTAGCATTCTTCGCAATTGCTTTCGGGTCGAATTTCCCAGCGTATGGCGTTGGTGCCGCAGAATCGGTCGGTGTTGCGGGCGTTGCCGGTGTTTGCGGCGAGTCGACAGCAGGAGATAAGCCGGATCGTCGATCGATAGCGTCCAAGATATTTCGGGGATCACCTCCTGCTTCCTCACGTTGCTTTCGTTCGCGCTCGGAGGCTTGCTTCTGCTTCCATGCTTCCAACTTGGCACGTCGTTCGGCCTTCTTTTCCTCTTCGGTCTGGGCAGCTGGTGCTGGGGTCGTGGGCTTGGATGTCTGCAAATATAGATGAGCCGCATGATCTTGGTTAACTCGATAGGACAGGAGGGAGCTCACCTCAAGAGCCCGAGAAGTGGATCGTCGGCTCACGGCGCGGTCACGGCTGTCCTCCCGTCTAGGTTTGGGCTTCAAGTCAGCAGAATCATCTGTGCGCCTGCGATCGCGGTCGCGTGAATCATCTCGCCTGGCTCGGTAATCTCTATCGCGACTCCTGCGGCGATGATCACGGTCATCGTCTCGGCGGCGGTCTCGGGATCTGTCTCTCCGCGCGGGTCGATAGCTGTCTTCATCGCGTCTATCTATGGAACGGTCGCGTCGTCGATAACCAGCATCGCGATCGCGGTATCGTCGCTGGGAAGAGGCGAAGTGGTTAGATAGTGGATTCTTGTGATGGAGAAATTCACCGCTCACCTCTGGACTGCGAGACCTTCGGTGTCCGCGACCTTCATCTCGTCTTCTCTCATAGCGATCATCATCTCTGCGGCTGCGGCGAGATGAAGAGTATGTGCTGCCTACAGGAGATGGTGAGCGAGTATCCCCGTGGCGAGCCATTGTTGCAGGCCAACGATAAGTGAGTATTACTCTGCAGAGCACTGAGATGTTAAGCCGAGGTCTGGAAAGTCACCACGCTTCCATATAAGTTGCGTTTGAGCTTGAATGTAGTTCGGCCGTGCGGGCCACCGTCTTGTCACGACCAAAAAGGCGATGATGCATTTTGCGCCTGGGGGATCGCTGTCACGTGCCACACCTGATACCGCACTAGCCCCGAAACGGAGAAGACCAAACGAAGCTCGGACGCGACCCTTGACCAGCCTCCCTATCGTGCCGCTTGCGTCAGGGCTTGTTTCTACTCTCTCTTGATTCATTCCTACCTGGTACTACTCTCTTCAGGTAAACATACAGACCTTCATCATGTCTCTACAGTGGGCTACTCGCGCAAGTCCCCTGCGACACCTGCGCCTTGGCGCAACCTTCTCTCCAACTCGCGTGATCGCCGTGCAGAACCAGCTCCGCAGCCTGTGCTTGTCAGCAGAGCCCCGATCGAAGACCCCGCAGACTGGCCCCCTTTCTGCACTCGTTTCCCAGACTCGTGCATTGTCAACTAAGACAGAAAAAGCAAAGCCCAAGCGTGGGCGTCCGCTAGGCTCTACGAAGGCAGCTGGTCAGACGCCGAAAACTCCCAAGAAGCCTGCAGCAAAGCCCAAAAAGGCAAAGAAGCCCCCGACTGAGAAGCAAAAGGCCGATAAGGCAAAGCGCGAGCGCTCGGCCCAGATCAAGAAACTCAAGGGCCTCTCACTTATTCCTCCCGCGAAGCTCACAGCGAGCGCCTGGCCCCTCGGTGTTAAAGAGATGTACGAGAGCGTCAAGTCAGGGTCTGGAAGTAGCCAGGAGAAGTTATCGGAGGCCATCGCTAAGCTCAAGGCCTTGAGTCCCGAAGAGTACAAGGTACGCTTACCTATCTCGCCATTGTCGACCGATTACTTATTGTGTTGTACAGAAACTCGAAGATAAAGCCGCGCAGAACCGAGCCACCAACAACGCGAACTACGAGGCCTGGATTAAATCACACACCCCGAAGCAGATCAAAGAGGCCAACAGTGCCCGTCGGTCTCTATCTCGCTTGCAAAAGAAGCGCATTGTACCCCTCGAGGATGACCGGTTGGTGAAGCGGCCTCGGACCGCGTACTTCTTCTTCATGTTGGAGCGCATTGGAGACGGTGACCTCAAGGGCAAGCGTGGGCCAGAACTCACCCGCATCGTGGGTGGGGAGTGGTCGAAACTGACCGAGTATGAGAAGCAGGTAAATGATACCCGTTCACTTGATGTGCGGTGAAAAGCTAACCGTCTCTATAGGCTTACAAGAACAAGCAGGTCGAGGACCGCACGCGATTCGAACGCGAGTACCAGGATGTATACGGCGAGGCTCCTGCTCCGTCCAATGCTAAAGACACGGAATAAAGACAGTCGTTCGTTCTCGGTGTTATAGATGGATTGGATCGGAAAGGGGTTGGTTATCGTGTCGCGCCTGTGTTTCAAATGTCCCAAGTCTCTCGATTCCCTATTTCCTTTGTGAATGTATTGTAGTGTCTGCCAATGCCACCTGTATCTTTGTTATCAGTCAACCCAGTCAACCCAGTCAACACCATTGTAACTATCCATTGTACATCCATTGTATATTCATTGTAGATCTCGAGTTGTGCCCAACAATGGACTCATGGAAACATCCCATCGTTCCATCGGATCAAACCATGAGTCAACAGCGCCACTGCTCCTCCACAGCGGAGAACCCCCCCGCACTGGTGGGTTTCACTCCGAAAATCCCAAGTGGCGGTGAGAGTCCAGTGTTGTTGCGCGTGCAGCCCTCGCTGCAGAAGGTTCTGGCAATGTGATGTTCACGCCCAACTGAATTTTCGTAGATATTTCCTCATAGGAATGAAGCACGCGTTACTATCGCCGGGCAGAGTTGTGGTAGGGATATACTTCAGACCGGAACCAGCTTTCGCCGCTCCGGTCCCTGCATCGAGTTCCTACATCAAGTACAAGTAGAAGTACAAGTAGCTTGCCAAAGTACATAACATACAATCATGTGTACCAAGACCCAGGCACCAGCCTGTGCAGCTGCAACCCAATTGTAGATTCCATGCAGACGGGCCTACCCGCTAGTCGGGCATCCACGGTCCACGGTCCGGCAAACCCGTGGGTGAGGAGTGCAGGATCCTTGGTACGGGGACAGGGATGCGGTGTAAACAAATCTACAGAACAAACAAGGAGTGTACTGAGTACTGGAATGTAGGAGCATGCACGGCTCCTGTGTAGCACGCACTGTTAACCAGTTTCAGGTCAAATCCCCTGCTTCGGCCTCCCTTGCGCCGCTTGGTGGAGGGGGGGTCTTGTTATCGATAGGACCGCCGCCGCTGCAACCTGCAAGTAGTGTGTGCGACGCAGGTCTTGGGTTTGCTTTCTAGTGGATCGTAAGATAGATGAAGACTTTTTCTACCCTGTCTCCGTTGAAAGGACGAGGTAGAGGTATATCGAGGTATTGCGGCGATCGGTGTTCGTCCCAGCCCTCTGCTTTTGGGGGGATTTTCCTTTTCGTTTTTATCTACTTTTGTTATCGGGGACCTAGGGGTGAGCCGGCGGGGCTACGTGAAATCAGTAGATGCTATGAATGGGATCTCTTTTTTATTCACTTCAAGGGAGACTCGGAAATGTAGGGAGATCTAGGTATACATAGTCCAGAGTAGTCAAAACGAGGCACTTGGGGCGAATGTACTGTAGACTCAAGAGTCAACCACTAGGACCGAAGATCAACCTCCACCGCCCCAAACTTTTTATCCCTGCCTCCATCTGATCCCTTTCCCTACTCCTCTTTTCTCTGCCTCTACTCTCGCCTACACTATACACTACAACCTCCTCTACTGCGATCCTCCAATCTCGCTCGAACACCTGATTTCGCGCCGGTCGTGCAGGGTGGCTATTGTGCTTTTTTGCATGCTCTTTGCTTGCGCTACTACTTGCGCCATTAATCGAACTACAAATTCCTCCCTACTATCGCCATAATCCAATCGACTGGTTCTCGCGCTCCGATCTTGACTCATACCCGATCGACGTCTCCCGCGGGGGATTCTTTCCAACCCGCCGCCCCATGTGTTCTCTCCCCGCAATCCAGCGGACGGGTCACTAGTCGGGGCCAGTGGCCAAATAGGCCCGCGATTACGATATGGAGACAAGCGCGCTTGTTTCCTACGACGTGCGAAGGTGTGACAAGGCCCTTGCGGAGAGAAATCGGACCCGTTGGGAAGATGCGGTGAACAAGGTCGTCGATGACGTCTGGGCAACTCTTGTGGAAGGGGATGCGGGTTTTCCTCGGCTGGACCCTTTGCGCAAGGATGGATTGACTTTTACCTCACCCGCGCTCCCGTCATACACTGCGCCTCCGCCGTCTTACGATGATGCCGTTGCCGACCTGCCTCCGGATTACGATACGCTTCCGCCGCTTGCGAAGCGGAGAGCCGAGGTGGATGGTGCGCCAGTTGTCTCTGGAACTAGGTCGAGAGGTCGGGCATCTGGGCTGCTGAAAGATCGCGAGCTGGATGCCTATATTGATTGGGAGAATCCTGTTGGGGTCCGCGAACACAAGAAGAAGAAAGCTGGTGGCGGTAATGCGAAGAAGGTTAGTGTGCCTCTTCAACCAACGGAAAATGGTGGTAGCTCGGATAACCCGGGCGAAGATCCACCTGCAGGCGATGGAGGTGGTGATGCTGGGGGTGGAGATGGTTCGGGTGATGGTGATGGTGGCGGTGGCGGGGATGATGGCTGGAACGAATGGACCACGAGCGGCTCGAAAAAGAAGAAGAAGACCGAGGAAGAGGAGGAGGAGGAACGGAAAGCTGCAGAGGCTGCAGCTGGTAACAAACTCAGCTGGGCTGATGATATGGACGAGGGAGGAGGCCCCGATGACTCGTGGGCCGAATTCGCGACTGTAGGAGGGAAGAAGAAGAAAGGGAAAGTAAGTCTGGAAATTTCGCAATATTTGGAATCCGTCTAACCACGACCGTAGTCCGATGCTCCGCCTGGCGGGTTCCAAGATGTGAGCCTGAATGACGGGGCCCCGCAGCTTGATTTGAATTTCGAGTCCGGTCCCAAAACTGGTGGCACCGGCTTCAGCTTTGGTGGATGGGGTAAAGATTGGAACACAGGTAGTGGCGGTGCTGCTGCTGCTGCTCCTCCTCCTGGCAACAAATGGGGCCTTGGGGCCATTGGGGAGTCGGCTTCAAAAGAAGAGCCCAAAGATACGAATCCCTGGTCAGTAGGCTCTAAGAAGAAAACGACAAAGACGACAACAGGCTTCGATTTCGGTGATTTAGGATCGCCGCCCGCAGATGAGCCCAAAGTCGACGATGGTTGGGGTGCATTTACCGCTGTTGGGAAGAAGGGCAAGAAGAATGATGAGCCTGACCCTGCCCCGGAGCCTGGTAATGACGATTGGGGTACTTGGGGAGTCGCGACCAAGGACAAGAAAAAGAAGAAGAACCTACTGGATCTCGACCCTGAGCCCGAGCCTGCTCCTGAACCCGTCCCTGAACCCGAGCCCGAATCGGAAGAACCTGAGGAGCCTCTAGTCGAAATCCCGCCGCCTATCACTGAAGAAGCCTGGTTTATAGGCCTCTCCAAGAAGGAGCAACGAAAGGAGAAGAAGAACTGGGAGAAGAAAGTGAAGGACGCCGAAGAACAGCGAAAGGCTCAGCTCGACGCCAGACAAGCCAAGGCAGACGCAAAGAAGGATAAGGAAGAGGCAGAGACTCAAGCCAACGAAGTTGTCTCTCCTGAACCCGACAACGACTGGGACTGGAATGCCTCTAAGCCCAAGGACAAGAAGAAGAAGGTCGACCTTCTAGCAGATCCTGAGCCTTCCCCCCCTCCTCCACCTGCGGAAGACGACTGGGCTGATAGCTGGGGCACCGCAGGGAAGAAAAAGGATAAGAAGTCTAAGAAGGATCCAGAGCCAGTGATTGAGGATCCACCGCCTGAACCAGCCAAGGAGGACGACTGGGGTGGTTGGGCTGTCACCACTAAGGACAAGAAGAAGAAAAAGAAGGAATCAGAACCCGAACCTGAACCTGAACCCAAACCAGAGCCTGAACCCGAACCTGAACCTGAACCTGAGCCAGAGCCGGAACCAGAGCCGGAACCTGAACCAGCACCTGTTCATGATGATCCTTTATACGAGGGCTGGGCTACTTTGTCTTCCAAGGAACGAAAGAAGCGAGAGAAAAAACTAATCCAGAAGGGACTCCCTATACCTGGAAAGGACTTTGAACTTCCCTCCGACAAGACCCCTGAGCCAGAGCCAGAACCAGAACCGGAACCTCCTGTTGAACCCGAACCAGAGCCAGAGCCAGAACCAGAGCCAGAACCAGAGCCAGAACCTGAGAAGCCCGCCGAAGACGACTCTTGGGGTGGTGCCTGGGGTACGACCAAAGAAAAGAAAAAGAAGAAGAAGGGATTTGAAGAACCTCCGCCCGCCGCTCCCACTCCTCCTCCCCAAGGGCTTACGCCAGAACCGACTATAAACGATAATGGCGATGACATCTGGGCTGAGCTTGCTCCCAAATCCAAGTCCTCAAAAAAGAAGACAATCGAGCCCCCCAAGGAAGAGAAACCGGCTGCTAAGGGCTTCTGGGCCTCTTTGACAGGTGGTTCGGCTGCCAAACCCAAGACGAAGTCCAAGCCTAAGGAAGAGGAACCTGAGCCTATCGCAGAGGACGATCTACTCATCGATGTTGAAGATCCTCTAAAGGATCCCGAGCCTGAGCCTGAACCTGAACCTGAACCTGAGCCCGAACCCGAACCTGAGCCGGAGCCGGAGCCTGTCGTCGAGGAGAAGCCGAAGAGCAAGACTAAGCTGTCCGTGGCCGAACGCATCAAGGCTCTCGAACAGGCTAAGAAGGATAAGTTGAAAGAGGAAAAGTCAAGCTCGAAAAGTAAAAAGGAGAAGAAGGTTGAGCCCGAGCCCGAGCCCGAACCTGAACCTGAGCCAGAACCTGAACCCGAACCTGAACCAGAGCCTCCTGCTGAACCGGAACCGGAACCTGAACCGGAGCCGGATCTATCTAAAATGTCTAAGAAGGAATTGAAGAAATACAAAAAACTTCAGGCTGAGAAGGAGGCAGCAGCGGAGGCAGCAGCAGAGGCAGCGAAAGCAGCTGAGCCGGAACCTGAAGAGGAGAAGCACGATTCAGTTCCTGGAAGCTTCCCAGATGAGGATCCTGTCGAGCCCGAGCCTGAGCCCGAGCCAACTCCTGCACAGGAACCTGAAGCTGAGCCGGAGCCTGATCTTTCCAAGATGTCTAAGAAGGAGTTGAAAAAATACAAGAAAGCTCAGGCTGAGAAAGAGGCCGCCGCGGCCGCTGCAGCTGCAGAAGCTACTAGTGAGCCCGCTCCACCCCCAGCTCCAGAGGAACCGCCTGCTCCAGAGCCTGAGCCTGAGCCAGAAGCAGACGCTGGTGCTCCACCGACACCTCCACCAGAGGCAGAGCCAGAACCTACTAAGTCTTCGAAGAAAGAGCGCCCTCGTGTGGAACGGACTGGTACCGGCTCTGGCTGGGGCTTCTGGGGAGCAGCACCGCCCCCGAAGAAGTCCAGCAGGAAGGAAAGGCAAGCTCCCGAGGAGGCCGAGCCTTTCAAGGAAGAGAAGGAGCCAACGGAGCCAAGAGAGACTAGGGAGGAGAGACGCGAGAGAAAAGAGAAGGAGGAGAGGCGAGCACGACGAAAGGAAAAAGAAGCAGCTCGCGAACGCGACGCTTCAGCTGCCATTCAAACTAAGTCTACAAAACCCCGACCCAAAGAATCCGACGTCGAAATGGAGAAATCCTCATCAGACAGAGAGAAGCGACGGGAGCGGGAAGCGCGTTCTGCCAAACAACAACGCGCTACGACCTTGTCCAACTTCGTATTCGGCGCGCCACCGCCACGAAGCAAATCCACTAAGAAGTCATCAGCAGCTACGAGACCGTCATCAAAACCTACATCCAGACGTCCATCTGTTGATGCGGATGCTGAAGTTGCAATGCCTTCGCCACCCCCTGATGACAAGCCGGAGGTGGCTGATAAGGCAGCTAAGTTAATGGGTATCAGCGGCTCAAAGTCAAGGCGAGATAAGGAACGTCCTCGTGCCGAGAGGAAGAAGTCTGGTAAGATTCATGACTCATGTTCAATCTGATCGACAGTACTAAATTATCATCGCAGGTCCCAGAGATCCATATCCCATCGATGAAGATGACATGGTCGTGGTCGATCATGAAGACGCCGACGGATCGCCGAAAGAGGGCTCGAAGGGGTCTGGGTCTAAGCGCATGTCGAAACGAGAGGTTAGTAATCACAACAATTGACTTTCTGTATATCTGCTAACGTATGTCGTTCTAGTCGCGACCTAAATCAGCCGATGACGATGCTGTCATAGTCGATGCGGAGCAGGCGCGTGGTGCTCCGGATGTCGATATGGCCGCCATGGATCCACCGAAGGAAAGACGCTTGAAGCGGTCCAGCACAGCACCCAAAAAGCAAGAGGCTGGTGGACTGATGGGTCTGTTCGGCTCCCTCAGGAAGAACACACGTCCCGGTCCGCCTGAAAGACGAAAGTCTCGTTCGAACCGTGATGGCGCTTTAACCGAGCCAGAACGCGATGAGCGACGTGTCCGACGCGACGAACGCCGCCGTCCATCCGTCCGGGCTGATACCGATGCCGAGGGATTCCACACTGACGCAGCTGGCGCCGCCGCTGGTGAAACGGAGACCGAGGATGCGGATGCCCGCAAAGCTGCTCGGCGTGCTAAGCGATCCTCTCGCCAGGCTCCTTCCGACTATCGCGAGATGGAAGCCCGAGAGGCAGAAGAACGGCGCGCAAAGCGCAAAGAAAAAGAACTAGCCCGACAGGCTCGCGAACAAGCCGCCCGCGAGGAAGAAGAAGCCCGGCTCCTCGCCGAGAAACAGGCCCGTCGCGCAGCCCGCGAGGAACGCCGCGCCAAAGAAGAGCAAGCCGCCCGCGAAGCTGAAGCAGCAGCCGAAGCCAAGGCCGCCGAACGTCGTGAGCGCCGCCGTCTTCGCGAAGAAGAAATGGCTGCTAAAGAAATGGCCGCGAAGGCCAAACGCCGCCGCTCGCGCGTCGACGAGCCCCCGCCAGAAGTCTACCCCGACGAAGTCGAAGACCGCCGCCGCGGCTCCAGAACAGCCGACGAGAAAGATCGTCGCCGTCGCTCGAAAGCCGCACCCCAAGAGCGCACACGCGCGCCTCTCATGACAGGTGGCCTCAACCACGGAAACACAGGCGGACCAAAGAAAGACAAGATCTCCTCGTGGGTCAACAGCCAATCTGACGACCCGCCCGATCCTCCCCCCGTCGTGGAAACGGTCGTTGACATGCCACCTGCAGATGGGAACGCCCACTCCCTCTCCTCAGACGAGGAAGCCCGTCGCGCAGTTCGTCGCCGAGCACGCCGTCGCGCTAAGTACGGCGACATGCCAGATGAAGAAATCGAAGAACTCCGCTCCCGTCGCCAGTCACGCGTGAAGAGCAGCTCTGGTAGTGGTGACTATGAGCGTGAGCGAGGCATGCGATCCAATGGGAGTCGGCACGGAGCGCCGCCTAGCTCTGGAGCTAAAAAGTCTAGCTGGTTCAAGAAGATCTTCTAAGGGGAATGTGATGATGTCTGATACCCTAAAATAAGAGGGTTTTATGATTATTTCTTTGTTTTGGATTTTTGCTTACGAGGAGGTCTGCTTTATCCATGGATGTGACCGAATCTTTTACACGACAGACATGATTCTATGACTACCAATTGATGCAATGTACTCCAATGATTGACGGATTTCTGATTACTTACTTCCTGATTCTTTTTCCAACTCTCTTAATAGTAACATACTCTAACATACTCATAGCTTGTATTCAAACTCCGCATTGTCTAGGGCAAACTCCCAACACCAATATCAAACTCTATATGACCGCATCCCCCTCCTTAACGCCATCAACGCCCTCAATCCCCTTCCTCCTCTCCTCCAAAAAGAACCTCCCACTCTCATATATACTCAAATACAAACTCACTGCAACAGCAGTCCAACCCGATCTTATCGCACCCCCCTTAAACAACCCCCTAACCCCCTCCTTCTCAAATATCTCCCTCCCAACAGCCAACGCCCCCTTCCCCTTCCCTTTCCCATCCATATGCCCCTCCCCCGCCGAAAGCATAACCCTCGTCTTAACAACATCAATCGGCGTCGTCACAAAAGAAGCCACCGTCCCCGACAACCCAGCACTTACCCCCGTTACCCCCGCCCTCTCAACTAACACCTCCCTAGTCCCCCCCATGCTCTCACCCCTCCTCTCCCTCCTCCACTTCAAAATCCTCTCCCTCAAATACTCAAATAGGGGAAACTGCAGCCCCGTCATAGGCAAGTTCCTCCCCACGAGCGCCGTATACCCGCTCCAAAGCTTCCAAGGCCGACCTTTGAATTTCCAGAGGACTTGGCGCATGGGAGAAACTGAACCCTTCTTTGAATCAATCATTTGGGCGTTTTGTTTTATTACTTCGGCGGGGGTCAGCATTAGACAGGAGACCATTTCTGCGGCTGACGAGGCTATGCCGTGGATAATGGGCGTTGGAAGAGAGTGGGTGAATGGGAGGTGGAGGGCTATTCTTGAGCCTTGGGTATAGTATTCCTGGTTTGGAGTGTCGGTTTTGGAGTGGGTTGATGAGTCGTGGAGGGTGCATTTTACGGCTTCATAGGTTGTGAAGAATGCTCCTGCTATGGAAAGGGTTATTAAATTAATAAATGCAAGGTGTGAAAAGCATTTAGGAAGACTTACATGATGGAATTGTGGAGAATACCACGCTCCAGACGCCTTGGTATAGACCTTTGAACAGGACATTGCGTTTAATTGCACCTGTGCGCGCGTCTTTGAAGACTTGTTCGTAGTTTGGGGATTGGATGCGCGTTTTGAGAGTGTCGAAGGGGTAGACTATAAAGTCGACTGTTACTGCGGCGAATGCGCCGGCCTGGTATCAGATTGTATCTTGTTAGTAGGGTTTGGAAAAGGATACTTCAAGTCTTCAGAGACATGTGAACGTTCGTTGAAGCTCGGAGTACGGGGATGTATAGGTTGGACTCACAAACCAGATGTCGCTGTGGCTATTGTACATTATGGAGTCATGGGGGAGGTTATGAATCCAGGGACTTCTTTGAAGAGCCGAGAGCAGTATAAGCCTTTTAAGAAAGTCGTCTCTGACTTTATAGCTTCCTTGATTGCTATCTTATCGGGTCCATCATCGTTCCAGGATGAGGTCATACTGGCATCACGTGGCTAATATGTGCCCTATATTGATTAGGGCTGTTCACACTCCGGGGTAAAGTCAAAGGATGGAAGGTAAAGAGCTGCAGAAAAGAGTATGCAGATGACATGGATAACAGTAATATCTAAAAGGTCATTGTTTTCTATGAGCTATGCGAGTCCATATATCTCATCAAACATCAGACGGGAAGACTCGACTCGTCATACAATAATAAAAAAGAGGAAGTCATATTAACATCCCAAGAGAACATTTTCCCTCCCTACGCCGTAAAAAGGTCATGCAATCCCAAAGTCCCTCATCTCCACTTAATTCGCAGTCTCGCCGGGCAGCATGTTGCCCTTGACAGCGAACATCTTGCCTGTAGCCGACGAGACGAAGCTGTCGACCTGGCGAGAGAACTGCTCCACCTGGCGGGTGTTGAGCATGGCCTCCAGCCGGCTGGGCTCGGCGGGGAGCTTGAACAGACGCTGCCACTCGTCCTCAGGAAGAAGGGGCTGCTTGAGCGCGGCCCGGGTGGCGTTCTCTTGGCTGCGCTTCTGCTTCCAGTTGTTGATCTTCTGCTGCTCGCGGCCGAGCACACGCTGGTAGTACTGGTAGTTGTTGGTCTCGGTGTTGTGAGCTTCGATGCTATCGAGCAGGAGGTCGCAGTTCTTCTCGAGGAAGGGGTCGATGGTAAGCGCCAGGTTATCGAAGTTGGGAGTGAAAGTGAAGGTCTTGGAGAAGGGGCTAGACTCGAGGGCACTGAGGGAAGGCGGGAGGTCGGTAGGCCCGGAGGTGCTGGGGCACTGCAGCTGGTGGATGAAGGAGGTGATCAAGTGCGAGTTGTGAATCTCAACGGGCAGCTCTTCGAAGATATCTTGGTAACGGAGATTGGACTTTTGCAGCCTGCAAAAGGGTCAGTATGGCAACACAGTTTTCAAATTTGTCGCATCACGTACTCCTCAGAGTTGAACTTGTTCTCCTTGAACGCCTCCATGAACTTGGCCGAGAGGCGGAAAGCGCGAAGGCTGAGGGCACCCTGGGCGCTGCGGCTAACATCGTGAACAAGGGCGACTGTCCGCTCGTTCATCTCCTTCTGGTAGAAGTATTGGTTCTCGATCACGTTCATGTTGACCCAGTTACCCATGTTGGCGCTGGTGTACCAGCCAACGTTGTTCGCATCGATGTTGACCTCACGAATCATGCGGATCATCTCAGCCTGGTAAATACCATTTGCCTTGGTGCGGGGCGCAGAGGCAGCCGGGTTGGGAGCGGCATTATCGGAGTGCGACTCGACGGGGGTCTCGACAACGGGGAGCGGGAAAGAGTTTGTGATTTCGAGGAGGCCCTCATTGTCCAAGCCGACGAGGGAACCGGTCGCGATCGTCGGGAAGGTCTGGGAGCAGTGCTTGATGATTTTCATCACCACCTAGAATATCCGGCATGAGTATTTCTTGCTAACGAGGGTAAGGTAGATTTTCAAGATTCGGGGAGGTCCTACCAGGGCCTCGACCTTGACGGCCGCGAGGGGGCTTTGGGATCTGCGAGAGTATTAGCATATGAACTCTGGTTCAGCGCAGATCAATACATACTCGGCCATATTGAAGCGTTGTCACCGGAAGTGGAGGGGGTTGGGTTGGAGAACAAGTTGAAGCGTTTCGGAAGGTTGTGTGAAAGGATTCACTTTGGGTTTAGCGTGGTATGCAATACAATACGAGCATGGTGGCGGGGACGAGGGGTAAATACATACGTATTACGAATATTTTCTCTGCATTGTCCGAGCGCAACTCCGCATCTTTATCTACGATACTTTTAAAAGCAAGTTGAATCGCTCGTCAATGCTTCAATTGATCGAAGCTTGTTCTTGGTTCCATCTGATCGTGTATAGAACATACCATCGCAACCAAGACACTCAATCCCTCAAACAGACTTAGTCATGTAGAGCGGAGCCTCCTCTGCATGTCCCGCTTCTTATCGTTGATCGACGACCAACCTGTAGACAAGCATCCCGCCATGGCTTCCGCCGGTAAAAGAACCGTAACCTACGGCCGGCACAACGTGCTTCAGTCCATCTCCATCACCTCTTTGAAGTCACGCAACGATGCATACTGGGTGATGTATGTCTCTTCCCTTGCGCAACTCACTCATGATACTGAAAATCAGTAACCAGTTACATCCACGGCGGCGCCTGGCGCGATCCGACTGTCACATCGGAATCCTTCGACAAAGCCGAAGCCATACTGCGCGCATCAAAGCTGCCTATTTCAGGCTTCGCATCCATCTCATACAGATTGAGTCCGCACCCGCGGTTTCCCCAGAACCCGCCGACTACCTCACCGCATGAGGCCCGCACTGCGAAGCATCCGGATCATATCCGGGATGTCGAGGCTGCGCTAGCATTCCTTCAGAATACGTATGGATTTGGCCCGCGCTATATCCTTGTTGGACACAGCTGCGGCGCAACATTAGCGTTCCAGTCTGTCATGGGCGCTGTCGCGAACCACAGGGAATTGGCATACAATACAGACAAAAACGGCGGTATTGACGTCGAGGCTGTCTCTACGACTCCTGAGCCATTGCCTCCGCGCCTTCGGGCGAAGCCTACTGCCATCGTGGGTGTGGCTGGTATCTATGATCTCCGGCGGTTGGTAGATACGCATCGAACTATCTCGGCCTACCGTGAATTTGTTGAAGGTGCATTTGGGGTAGATGATATGCTCTGGGATGCAGTTTCTCCTGCGCAGATGATTGGGTCTCGGGGTGTCGAAGGTGGCTGGAAGACTGGGAGACTGGTTGTATTGGCTCACTCTCCTGATGACGAGCTTGTGGATATGGGCCAGCGTGAGGAGATGCAAGATGCAATGAAGGGGTGGGAGCAGACGGAAGCCCAGGTGTCGCCTGAGGAGCTTACTCACAAGGATCGCCGTCTGCGGACCCTGGATATTAGCGGTGCTCATGACGATGCTTGGATTAATGGTGATGGGATTGCTCGCTCTGTTGAGTTCGCTTTCAAGCAACTGCAAGAGATGGGACTTGCTCCAGAGGCTTGATGAGGATAGTGGGGAATGTGCGTTTGTACAGTGTGCATAGAGCAGCATCGGTACGTCCTAGCATTTACATACAATAGACTACAAGATCTTTGGTAACCCAACCAAGACACTGAACCAACTCCGAAGGAAATAAGTAGGATCTCTTCCTACAGCTAAATTGAAGTCTGAACTTCTTCATTCATCAAAAAGGCTTAAAGGCATGATGTAGATACAATGTAGGCCTTGAAACGCCATTATTCGTAAACGCATAATCACGAAAGATCAAATCATAGGAAGTCCCTGGTACGCCGAAGTTTGCTCATAAGATCCGCTCATGGAATCAATTGTTCAGATCCATCCGGCCGGATGCAGTCTCAGCCACCACCTTGTCGACCTTGGCACCCTCCGGTTCTTCAACGTAGTCGAACCCATCTTCTTCACTTTCGCTTTCTTCGATAAATTTGTGGGTCATGTCGAACTCGGCTAGGCGCCAGTGCAAATCCTCGCGCCAGCCATCTTGCCAGCGGGCGAGCGCAGCCGCGGCGTGGACTTTGAAGCCGTAAATTTTGGGTTCATAGCGACGCATGCTCTTCTCGGGGTTCAAGGCGGGGTAGACTTGGAACAGGATGGAGTGGAAGGAGGTTCCGAAGTAGGCACCGTCAATGGAGGCGTGTCGGGAAGATTTAGGGTTGTAGATGTCCTCGCACTTAGGACAGTATAGCTTGACGGTGCTCATGTTGGGAAGATCAAACTGGCCCATGGGCAAAAGCGGGTGTCCCTCACACATAACGCGGGGGCACTTTCCAAAGTCGCACTTCTTGTACTTGTCAAGCTATTCAATCAAGATTAGACAGGATGCTAAAAAAAGGTCGCTTTTCAGCAAAAGGATGCGAACGTACCATCTTGGCAAGACCACGGGTGGTGACAATGTAACGGGCATGAACAAGTCCGTAGAGATGACGGGCGGACTTCTCGATCTGCTCACGCAAATCATCATCGGCATCGAGGTCGAAAACATCGGTCACCAGGTCCAGCGCATATTGATAGTACGGGACCTCGGTATTCAGACCAGTTAAGTTGAACCGATCTGTCAAGTAGTCCTCGTCGATCTCGCAGAAGTACTCGTTGCCTCGGGATGAGACAAACTAGAAAGCAGATAAGGCAATTAGCTGAGTTCAAGCGAAAGGACGATAGCGGTAGGTCATCAAAGAGGCCGTCCACCGTCCGACCATCTCGCAGCGCAAAGACGACCCCGACAGGTGACTACCTCAAAGCACAACGCTCCAGAAAGCATTCAACCAAGTCTCGAATGTCGATCCAACCTGGCGCAGAGCACAATTTGGACATCTCGCGGGGCAGCCGGGCGGGACATCGCAGATCATCCAAACCACAAAGAACATACCCAGTCTCTCCAGTAACTTGTGTAGTCACTATCCGTCTCACTATTGAAGTCCTCCATCATGGTGAATATTGTCGCTGGAAAAGATCCGTTCAGACCGGGTGCGCACTCGGGGCGGTTATGTGGCAACCACAGAGCTTGGGTGGATCAACCCGGGGTGCTGGAAACCCCAACCGCGGTGCTGCAGGACAACACAAGCGCAAAATAAATCTCGAGCTTGTGAACACGGGCGATATTCGCTCGGCGTTGCGGGGATGGCTAGCTGGAGAGTCCAGGGGAGGCTGAGTGCGCCCGTCAATTCGATAAAGTGCGGGCGCAATTCTGCCGGGATCAACTACACCGCCTTTTGTATGATCTACGACTGTGTTGGGACTTATTTCAATTCTCTCAGAGTTGCAAGATTGATGGCTTTCATTCAAGGGCCTGATAGCTTTCTTAGGCTTCTCTTAGATTTAAATGACGATATATCTAAGAATGAAGGGTTAGCGTTGGCCGCAAGTTGGGCAAAGTAAGCCTACAGTAAATATTGTTAGTGACTTCATGTAGGTAGCAACAGCTTGACCTAATCGGAGAAGTTTGTACATACCTGGAACCACGTGCCAGCCTCAGGAGCTGGTTGAAGTGCATCGCTATATCCGCAGTGGGTATCATAGCGAGATGAAATCGTGTCCGAAGTACCGTCACTTTCACCACCAGGCTTGACCCAGACATTACGCGTCCGCAAGATCATCTTCAGTATCAGTGATGAAGCGAGCATCCCATACAAAGTCCTGAAGCAAGGGAGCAACTGCATTAATGTATTTCTTCTCATCACAATTGGAGTCTCCTGAAGTGTATGATGGGCAGGTAGTAAGAGACCAGCCGTTGTAGTTAGCAACGTTGGTTGCCAGTCCACGTAAGGAAGGGGGTTGTGATGCGTTGTTATAGACTTGAGCAAAAAGCTGGGCTGCTGGACTCAAATTTGCGGGCCAGCCTAGCCACCAGGCGTGACCTGCAAAAGTGTCAGTCGTCTCCCGGCTGTGAATACTACAGTGATCCAGATGACACTTACTAGCGTCAAGATACAAAGCAACATTATCCAGGTTCAACTGAGTGATCGCGTAGTTAGTACACTCCAGATACGCACTATATGGATTAGCGCATTTAGAAACGTCCATGTTGGTGACCAAGTTTGCCAGGCTGTCGGGTTCTACAGAAATCGGTTGATTAACAAAAGCAGGAGTATTTGACCAAAGATTGACTTACCAATGATTAGAATGGTATGAAGTTTACCTTTCTTCCGCGTCCTACTTATCTACGCAATGTGATCTCGCGGCATACGTATGATGTAAATTATTGATTCTAAATGATTTATGAGAGAATACAGCAGGCCAGCCATCTTGCAATGGAGACAAGCTCAAGGCCTAAACCATCGATCCACCCGCTTAGCAAGCTCAACACACCGATTATCCACATAGATCGTATAATAGTGCGCCGCTAAAACAGCAACACCTCCTAACAAAATCCCCGTAGTCCACCAAGCGAGATGGAACGAAACAGTATCCGCAACCAATGCCTCCCCACTACTCCCATACGGCTTCCCAGCCAGCATCGAATAAATAAGATGCAGCAATGGGTCCCTCCAAAGCTGGTAAATAGTCTCGTGAAGCAGATACAAAGCAAATGAGATCTTCCCCAGATACTGCACAAGCCGCGTATTCAGCGGTCGTTGCAGACACGAAAACTCCCCAATACCATAGACTAGCATGGCTGACCCGATAGATTTCCAGCAAAAGTGGTAAATATCCCAATTATCCTTCCAGCGCGCAGGCTGGAGGACGGATAGGAATTGGTATCCTGGTGGTAGGTGGCCATCGTTCCCGAGACAGAGGAGGTAAAAGCCCGCGACGAATATAAGGGCGATCCCTATGCGCGAGAGAATGGTGAATTTCCTTAGTTTTAAGCCACTGTATCGATATTTATCGCCACAGGAACCTAGACTCCCCCAAGAAGGTAGAGTTAGAAAGCGGTTGTGACTGTCTTCAAACTCAGCTATTTCGAATTCGGTATTGAGGCTCCCATTTGAGGCCGAGGAGCCAGCCATTGCCTTCTGGGCTAACCAGAGGCCCCAGATGAAGCCAAATATATCCCAGTTCCCATACCAGAGGTAGAAAGACGCGATCACCGGAAGTATGTAAAGCCTTGAGCTCACGCGCCATGCCGAAAGGCCGATAATAAGCAGGTAGACGACATTCGACCCCCTAAACTCCAACGGCATAGTCCAAAGCTGCCCGTTCAAGCTTCCACGATACTCGAAAGCAATAACATTCATACTGTCAGCCATGAAATTCAGCAACCATTTGACATGAGCCAACGGTGCCGTCCACGGCTTCGGAAGATCATTCAAAAGCCCCTCATCAAATTGCCAATGAAATAGGTCGAAAAAGAAAAGAACTTGCGCAAGACTAGCCGTTACCAGAACAGGGAGGTAAATGCGGAAAAGCCTTCTCACGATAGCAGATGACACCTTTGGCAAGAACTGGGTGCTATTCTGATCTTTCAGGAGACTGATGGAAATCGCATAACCCGAGATAACCATAAATAGGGTCACCATGCCATGAGCGGAGAACAGGATTCGAATAGGAGGTAGTTGGACCAGGTGTCTGTTTCCCTCGGGTGGATCGGTCCAAAACGAGACGAACGGGTGCCAGACTTCGCTCATGAAGAAGTGGTCGAAGGCCACGATTGCGGCTGCTATGCCGCGTAGGCCGTCGAGCCACGTGGTGCGCTCCATGGGAACTTGGTATAGGGAGTTCCTATCCCGGGCTTTCTGTCTTTAGCCCTCTGGAAATTGGACCTTTTTTAATGAGACAGTTGACCGAGTCTGGCTTAGCGGGGTGGCTTAGCGGGCCTTGGCCTTAGGCTTTCAGGGTCCAGGGTCCCAGGTCTTCACAAAAATAATAGTCAGTTTTTACTTTTTCTAATGGTAATACCAGAAAGGACATAGTTTCCGGTCTCTATACTGGGCTTTATCGTGGGAGTAAAGGATCTGCGCCAAGAGGTGGTAGAGAAAATCCGCTACATAGAAAAAGGAGATGCGATGAACGAGGAAGGACCATGGATAATTGAAGCCTAAAATAAGACTACTTATTCATTTCGAGAAGCAAAGTTTTTGATTCAACGAAACTTCTTAAACACACGATAGATAAAGGAAAATCCAAAAGAGTGGAGTGGTATCACGCTGTCGTTATGTGACCCGGCAAGCCAGGATGAAATCAAAATCAATCAATAGGGAAGAGAATGGTAAAAGCTTGTCAAAGTCCTAGCTTAGTCGGGTTCAACGCCGAGCGCGGTCACACTCAGCCAGGAATCTGTGAATGCCCTCGGCGCTATCGTACTCGGACGAACTCTCCGGCAGACCAGCACTCGAGAGTTCTTGAAAATACGCACGATCCCCGAGCTCACTGACGTTGATACTCGAGTAGGCAGATGGCGAGGCTGTCCACGGGTTACTGCCGAACAGCTCCTTGTCGTCGAAACTGATAGCGGGGCTAGAATCAAGACCGGAGTCTTTTGAAACTGGACTTTCTGGTGTGATCATGTCGTGCCAGTCGAGATTATTGGAATACTGGGACTTGTGAAGGGACGCCTTCTCAAATAAGTACTCTGTATCGGATGATGGCGCGTAGCTAGGGGCGAAGGGGAACAAAAGGGCCAGATCAGCGCCGGTACGAAGCTCGAAGTCTTCGTCCTGCGTGATTCGGCCTCTTTGAACACCGACCTCGTCGCACAATCGCTCAACGGTGTCTGCATCGCAACCGGGGAAACGAACGCGAATTGTGGATCGATCATGAAGTTTAATCGGGAGATCACCGAGTGTTGAAAGGCGCTTGAGGTCGTTCATCACCATAGCGAATTCCTTCAAGGCGCGAGCAAAGTCGGCAGAGAGCAGATCCATCAAGCCATCTGAGTTCAGGGTCTCAACGGCAGCGACTCCGGACTTCTTGTCCAGGGCAGTGAAGGCGCCGAAAGCGGTGATAGTAGGGGAAAGCTGGAAGTCAAGATATGATCCAGGGGCGTTATGAGGGATGGCAGTCATCTTACGCCCGGCCTGGTCTTGGAGAGCACTGACAGCCTTGTATCGCTTCTCGCCAGTGCGAGCATCAATGCCATCGAATCGGACCTTCTGTCCCGAAAGGAAGAAAGCACGAACTCCCTGGGAGACATTTTGGATCACCTGAGCCGGAGCCGCAGGGCCATGGGAGAAGTACCGAGCACCACCGGAACGACCAGCTCCGATGGCGTATCCTCCCGCAGTACGGCCGAGGGTTCCACCGGTGAGGTTGGGACGCAGGGTAGATGCGAACGGAGCGCGACTAGTCAATCGACTAATGTTGGAGGCGACGCGAGTAGTCTTGTAAGCACCAGCATCTGCCTGTACTCCGCGGACGGCCGAAACGAATGCATTGGCCGCACGGGTCGAGAAATAGCGGCTGCGGGACTGGCGTATGGCCGCAACGCGATTGATAGGCTGACGGTTGATGCGGGCATAGGCAGGTTGGTATCGTAGTGATGCTTGCTGTGTAGGCTCCGGTAGTTTATTCCTTATGGCCTTGGAGGCCTTCTCATAGGCGAACCTGCGGTGATGTCAGCAAATGAGTCAAGAGCGATGAGCGAATGAGTTAAAGAACATACCTTGCTGCTCTCCATATCTTAGGGAGCAGCAGGTGCCCATTCACAGGCGCCATACTGATAGTCAATAAATGGATTCACCCACTTGAAGATGATGGGGAAATGGGGAAGATGAAGGGAGTGCCTGATGACGGGGGAGGAGGCCTTATCAGTCAGCCTCAGGCAGATCCGCTGTGGCGGTGTTTTGCCACGCATGTGACCCGGTCAACATTCTACTGCGTGGAAACGAGCATTCCTTAGTATGTGTAAACTTCGATTACATGTTTAGAATAGTGATGGTTTTTCTATTAGGAATTGTTATCAACGCTAAAAAACGTGGGTTGTAGACCTTGAAGTGAACTGCCCTATAACATCAGGCAGTAATCGCAAATATATTCTTGAACATATTAAAGATGCTAGGATCATGAAATAAGCCTGAAGAACATTTCTCGAAGGAGAGGGCTAAGAAAACTGTGTATTTTCTAGTGTGCTTTTTTTGTGTTATGTCCATGAAGGAGTGGCAAATAGACCACGAAAGCAGGATTTAAGTTCGAAGTACTCGTTTCATGGCACCCCCTTAATGGCTTTCAGACATTAGATGTCAAGCCTTCAGGGCGACATAGGGCGATCGTCCTCAAAAAAATGTGGGTTGTAAATGCGTTAGGGATTGTCTTAACAAACACCCTAAAGCTGAAACGAACTACACCGATCTTGTGAGTTCTCGGGGGGTTAGCCTCGTGTGGTGTGTCAAAAATGCAACTTTGTGAAGATTTGGGGATCCACGAACCTCTCACTGCTTGGAGTGATGCATGATGCTGGGAAGATAACTATTGAAGGTTCGACCCTTCAATCGCGGGTATTTATATTCCGGGAATTGCCAATTAAAAAGTCCTATTCTTGTACACTTGCTAGGAATGGAGATCTCCGGATTCTTCACTGATACATAGATCTAGTAGCCCTAAATTAGCTTCAATTGCAAGCTACGCATACAGAGTGGATGCATTCGGTTTCACCATTTATGCTCTTGGATTTCTTTCTGAATTCTTTTCTGGAATGAGCTATACCCCCTTGTAGGTCTTGTGTTCACCCTGACATCTAGGCCTGCCACCTAGGCCTGCTAACTAGGCTTGCTAGCATTACACATTAATCTATAGTGCCAGCTCATCGCTACTTCCAACATTAGTGCATGTCACTGATCAACAAAGCATGATACTGATTCACTCGATGCCCACCGAGTAATCTTAGGAGTGGACGAAAGGGAGAGGAATGAAAAGAGAAAGCAGAGAGAGGCAAACATATAGGAGGCATTTCGGTCCAAAAATTAAGCCAGAGAAGCGGGATTCTCCATATCCGCACTCATTCGCCACCATTCAATGGCACTTCCCCTTCTCCTTCTCACCACCTCACCTATAGCCACATCGCCACAATAATCTCTCATAATTAACGAAACACCTTTTTTTACAAGAATAGAGGTCTTTCGAAAGCGGACCTGGGCGTCTCCTTCTGACACTTAGTTATCACTTTGGCTGACAGGTCAAGTGTCGTCTTGTTATCTGCATTTCACTTCTCGTCGGAAGTGAATAGGCCCGTCTAACCATCCATATTGAGGTCCTATGCCGATTCACCCCGAACGCTTTCACGCTTTTCGGCATTAGATAGATGAAAGACTCCATCGAAGAGCAAGCAGCTCTGTAATATATCGACAAAAAGATTTTTCCCGGATTTGTGATCCGCTTACTATCGATTATACACTACCCCTGGCAGGAAGATAGAAGACAAGGAAACGAGCTCGGTAGACTTCAATGACAGTGTGAGAAATCAGGCCGTGACTGAAGTGCACTCTCCTTTGCCACTAGATATCAGTCGATATTCGAAGTTCAAATCCGATGAACAATGTAGTTGCCTATCTCACAAAAATGTCATGGGCGCAAGACGGCTGGGGCATACCAATCAACCAAGTACTCGGTACACTCATCTGCAGGACCAGTTCAAAAATTTGCGCTTTACTAGAACCGGGGCCTTTATCTCTTTGGCCCAGACCTTCACTTCCATGGCAAGCTTTATGTGTTCGCGACACGGTATCTCATGGACTCATTGCACATCCAGTGCATGGATCTCTCCATCGCGAACTCCGCAAAGTTGTGTTGGATGGAAAAAGTGTCTCACGTATTTTAGACCTACTTGGAAACGCTTACGTGAAATCCGGAAGAAGGGGCCCTACTCCGAGAGAATTGCTCAGTCGTTACGCCGCTTCTGAGGCCCCTAACCTGGCGAAGCATACTTCGTTTTGTTAAACCGTGAAGTATTACCTTGAGATAGCGTCAGATATCATTCTAGAAATCGTTAAAGTGGTTTAAAGGCAAGTCATGCTAGGGCAACGAAGGAGAAAGGCTACTGCGAGGAGGTTGCCATAGATTCCTGATTTGCGCGGCTATTCTACATCAGTGAATGGAAGTTGCCATATGTTTAGTTTTGACAATATTTTCATCTACAGATTGCTTTAAGTTAAGTGATATGTCTCCGCCGATCCCCAGTAGGGCATGTTTTTCTTGATGCACGTGTGACACCCTAGTCAGTACGTAAGGACCCAAGATAGACCTTATTTAGGCTGATTATACCCATATAGCGACTCTGCGTAGTAACTTTCTATCCATATAAACTTATCTTACGCCCACTTCATCATCTTTGCGGGAAACAGAGGATTTTGAACCAAGTGGATACTAGTAATTATAATTTACATTAGCCTTCGAAGGGTTTAAAACTGTTATTTTCAAGAACGACTTCGAGCCATCCATCGGATCCCCCTCGAGAAGTTTTCCTTCGCGTAAAACATCCCCGAAAGATTCTTTCAAGAGTTTGTTGATACTTCTCTGAGCCATTTATGCTATCACTTTCTAGCTTGGCTGCGACCTTCAACTCGTGGGCCGTTGCGACCTCTTGCAATTTACCATTAAGCAATGTTTCTAAGAGGTTGAGCTTCTCTTCCTAGTTTCAGTAAAAGCCGTTGAGATGTAGGCGCATAAGGACATACCAAATTTGCGGAGACACTGCGGCCTTTTGAAGGGTATATTCTCCGGCCACCAGATAGGCTCTGAACCTGCGCGGTAGATCATACCAGGCTGGATTATACCAATCCAGATATCAATAAGATCTTCGCAGACATAGTATGGTAGAGAGTCAAGTTCATCGTAACAATTGGGCTGAGAGTTGTGACGGGCATCTTGTATTGGCGGAAACGCCCTGGCCGTAGAGCGAGAAGCGATTATCTCACCGGCCTCCGGAGAGAAGTTCACGGGAACAAACTTCACTGGTTTAGCTTGCCGACTCTCTGCTCGTTTCTTTCCTCCTTTCCCATCGCTTCTAGTGAGCAAATTCTCATGATTTAAGTTTCAGGTCTGAGACATACCCCTTATCGTAGTACCATGAATGAAGCTTCCGTGATCCTTTTGCCCTGCAGAGCTCCCGATTTGGACACTTGAAGGATCAAGGTAGGATAGCGTCGTTGATTTAGGGCCTTGGTTGGTGTAGAGGATACCATGTCCTCTGCCAGATGTTGAGAGGTATGGCACGAGTGTGCTATCCATAGCTAGTGCTGCTTAAGGGAAAATGGGGGGAACAATATCCAAAATCTTTCAACTGGGCCTTTGATATGATGGATTCAAATGTGCCAAGAGAAGAGGAAAGAGAGGGGGTATGCCGACCTTGGGAGCGCCACTTGACAGGTAGTTTTCTCACCTGCTTCTTGATTCAATCCGATTTAGGATAAGCATCATATACGGGCTGATGTAATTTTGACACATTCAACGGTTTTCTTGCCGACCATCACACCTGTAAAAGGCTGCCCATCCACTGCAAGAGAGTAGTGATTACATTATATTCGACCATTATTGTGACTGAATTTACATTACACTTACGCGACCATCGTCGTATTTGATAGAATCGTGACCTGTATTGGGCATGTCTTGATTTTTCCAGGTCTTGAAATGAGCTAGGAGCCACGAAGCAAAGCCAACCCTGCAGTGGAATATGAAGCACACCTTCTCCACAGCTTTTCCCGTCCGATCTTCTATTTCTTGGCTCAATGAGGCAGGTCCGTGGGTTTGGGCGACATATACGCCATGAGCCGCCATAGTAGAGACCATGCCGTCTTGATCTTGCTACATGTAGACTATACCGGAATTGTATTGGTATTGTCTCACGGGGCTTTCATTCCATGCTTCGATCCGCAAGTTGACAGCATGAAACAGGGTGTGTCGGTAGAACTCTCAAGACTCGCCAGATTAACATGTAATTGCTGTGTCGTGTCGCTGGTTCCCTTGCACCAGGCTGTATCATTCTCAGCGGGGCTACTGTCATGGGAAGTCGTTGATACTATGTTGCATAAGAGAAAATGAGATTTGCCGGGCTTCCGACCGCAGACTAGTGAATACGGGTCCCACTTCCCAATAATATAGGGCATAACGATCTGGCTCAGCAGTGTGCCGAAGAGTTCCCCGTTGTGCCGAGGACGATCTTGTGGCGACAACCCGACTTGAGTCCACTTCATAAAAAATATCTACCATTGAGGGTACATCTGTGTGTAAGGCCTTTGTAGTGGACAACAACAAGCAAAAGCCCATCATGAGACTTCTATCGCGCATGGATATCATTGCTAGATATCTGGCTGGCTCCTAGGGCAATGTCTCAGACCTCTTCGTTGGGAAGGTATGCATCGTACCATATACATCACCATACAGTTGAGTTGAAAGCACATGCTAGCAGACCATGCGATAGAAGCATGAGGCTAGATTGCGAGCTATGACTGTATTGTAGAGGTCCAAAAGTGGGTACGGACGGCACATCATTTGTACTGAAAACTTACCGAGATAGGTCCTAATGCATTTGATTGGACGGTTAAAAGCCCCGGTGGTGGGCCGCACTCTGATAGGTCCGGGTCCGGAACGAATGCCGAAGGCTTCGAGAGAGCTCTGCGTGTATGGGCGCAAAAGATTAAAGCCACGCCACGGGCTGACCGGATGGTCATCTTCCAGCTTGGCGCGGCTAGGAGTTAACTTCCGCTAATGCCACTTTTATTACCAAAGCGTCAATTCAACTAGCCCCAAGCAATTCACTCAATCGCCTTGGAATTATAAATGAGATAAGAGCAATCTATCAGGAAGCCTCTGAATGATGGCCGTGTGTTTTGGATTGAGTGAAGAAGCATGCAGGGTGGAACAAAATCATCAAATTAATTTTAGTCAACGTGTTTATTCTGTTTGGCTCAACACAAAGAGCCAGTGATTGACTAAAGTGGCGTTCAATCATGGATTCCAGTTCAGCGGTACCCGGAAGAATAAAAGCCTCGGTCCTAAGCGTCCCGTATCTGACCGGTACTTAGAGGATCCTGGGTACCGAGGAGCAACCGTACACAATAGGTGTGTGGTCTTACGATACGAGGTAAGAGCCTCACTAATCCCCACGAACTTTCTTTCACTTTGTAGCCACTTTCCAAGCTACCTACGGAGATATTCAAGCAAGAAGAATTTAATTCATGAGCGACTCATGTGACTTTAAATCGGTCGCTCAAGTTTTTAAAGCTACAACGGAGGTAGATAGGTAAATATAAAAGGAAGCACCTGGGCACTTGCTCGGCGGTATCGAAAAATTGATGTACATTAATTGACTGATTATCATCGAAACGTATAGCGTGATGCTCATATGTATCTATACTACAATATTTGAAAGGACGTACCTAGTTTCATTAATTTTGATTGACTCGAGCAGTGATCCAATTAGCGAAACAAAGGCCATCTACAGGGTGACCAAGGAACGAAGGTTAATTCTATTCACCGCCTTCTCCTTTTCCTTACACACCGCCCCTCTATTTTACTATACATAACGAATTTAATTTCTTCTTCAACCATGGTTCGACACACAGAGCTTACTCGCAGTATTAAACACCTTAATACAATGATTATTAATAAAATGCTGGCAGAATTCGGAGTGGAGATTAACCTTTGTTCCTTGGGCACCCTGTACGTGTTGAGAAAATTCCTCCTCTTCGATACCCACTGTGCATCTAACTCGCTCACTTCCGCCAACTACACATGCATGGTGGAGTCCCAATTAATCCCTGAACGGCTGCTCATGATATCACATGCAATAGTCTTTTCTCTCGCACCGACCTTAACGCCACTTTCACCTCTAAAAATTCTATTTGAACGATCCTCCAACTTCAGCATTATTCTGGACCGCGGAACGAAAGTCCGAAGAAGTGACCCTAAATCCGCTAAGTGCAGGTGCCCTGCATTCAGCGGCCCTGTATTCACACTTCAGCGTGATGAAGCTACCTACTCCTGGAAGAAGGACATTATCTTGCAACTTCACATTATCTTTTTCTCATAGTGTGTATCTCTCGACGAGGATGTAAAAACATATAAGCAATACCCATCTACAATCAGAGCCCAAAGTTGTCTGAATAAATTCCAAAGCCTTCAACCATTTGATTCGTTCCCATGAAAATCGACCACAATCTGTCCTTATCTTCTTCATCCATCTGACATTGATTCTACACACTTTTCCTTCCCGAACACTTTGCAGTAAAGATCGGCAAGAGATGCAGATCCTAAACACAGTGAAACCTAGCCCTGCTCTCTTAGTTTATCCTCAGACACGCTTGCCCCTAAAAATAAGCATTCCCCACAAAAAGGTCTTATTCACGAACGGTTCGCCGTTCGGGATGGTCGGGCGCTAGACAAGATCCATTTTGGGTCCACTCGGTCCAGGTCCCGCTTGCGGGAAATAATCTCATCATTGGGCGATCTATAGCCACCCCGTCTTCCGGGGTTCATCTAATGAAAACAGTTCGTGGCGTGACCGCTATGGGTCGTGCTGGGGTGGAGCTAGGGCCCGCGGTGCTTAGTGTGGTTTGTTTATGCACTGTGCATAATGTGTCCCTGTCGCGTATGGTATGGTATGTCCTTGGCTGATATTGCTGGTCTAGCTGTATTGATTATCTGATGGTTGCAGGCACTTGAGGTACTATAGTGACCCAAAAATTCGCATCAACGTCGGGATGATCCCCCGTTCGACTGTGAGCCGTGATGATCTGCGCATCCAACGCATCTCCTTTTGTCCTCGATGGGTCCTGAAACAGGGTGTGCTAAGACACGGGCGATGGTGAAACTACCCATACTTCGACCAAATATCTCAGTGGAGACTGCGTGCAAACATGAGCTCGGATTCTCAGGCACCAGGAGAAACATCCCCATCGGCCCGGTCCTCAGGTACAACTCAGGTATGGCCTCGAGAAAAGTATAAAGACGAGCATCTCCCTAGTCTATTAGTGAATTATCAATCTTCCGTCTTTCGCTTCAGTCACAGTTGACTGGTTCAACTTGACATTCTCTCGCTTCGGCTTTTTCTTTCATCTTTACCTTCTAGAGCTGCGCTCGCCCTCTATTTCGAGATCCTTCTGCTCTATCGTTAATCATGAAGAATACCGCCATTCTTTTCCTCGCAGGTACTGCTCTTGCAGCTCCTGCTTCCAACCACCTCGAGGCTCGCAAGCCTTGTCTTTCGCTTGATGGTCAGCTCGGTAGTTCTGCCGAAGGTAGTGGAACTACCTCTGCCAGCGGCGGTATCAGTACCCTTGCCTCTCTCATTCCTAGCTTCAGTTCCAGCTTGGGTGGTTCCGCTGATGCTTCTGGCGATGCTGCTGGCGACGCCTCTGGGTCCGCTGACCTTGGTGCATCGGGCTCAGCTAGCGGAGGCGCCTCCGGCACTGGCTCTCTCGGTGCAAGCTCTTCTGGCTCGGCTGGTCTTGGTGCTTCAGGCTCTGCTGGCCTTGGTGCCTCTGGATCCGCGGGTCTTGGAGCTTCCGGCTCAGCTAGCGGAGGTGCATCTGGTACCGGTGCCGGCGCCTCTGGTGTCTCTGCCACTCACGGTTCTGGCTCTCTGAGTGGAGGAGCCTTGGGCACTGGCTCTCTCGGCGCTGGTACTTCCGGCTCTGCTGGTCTCGGTGGCTCGGGCTTCGCTGGTGTTGGAGCTACTGGATCTGGTTCTCTTGGTGCTTCGGGCACTGGCTCTCTTAGTGGAGGAGCTTCTGGCACTGGTGCTGCTGATGCCGCTGGAGCTGGATCTGCTGGCATCGGGGCTTCTGGCGCTGGCGGTGTCTCTGGTGGTGCCTCTGGCTCTCTTAGCGGTGGTGCTTCTGGCTCTGGCTCTGCTGGTCTCGGTGGCTCTGGCTCTGCCGGTGTCGGTGCTTCCGGTTCTGGATCTCTCGGCGCTTCTGGCACCGGTGCCGCTGGTACAGGTGCTTCCGGATCTCTCAGCGGTGGTGCCTCTGGTACTAGTTTCGCTGGTGCTCCTGGCTTTGACTCTGCTGGTCTCGGTGCTTCAGGTTCTCTTAGCGGTGGCACTTCCAGCACTGGCTCCCTCGGTGCTTCTGGATTTGGATCCGCTGGCGTTGGAGGTGCCGGCTCTGGCGGCTCTGGCGGCGTCGCTGGTGGTGCTTCCGGTTCTCTTAGCGGCGGTTCTTCTGGTACCGGTTCCGCTGGTGCTTCTGACTCTGGTTCCGCTGGCGTTGGAGCTTCCGGCTCCGGTGGTGTCTCTGGTGGACTATCGGGCTCTACCTCCGGCTCTGGTGAAACGGGCGTTAGCGCAACCCCTGGGGGGAGTGAAAGCTCGTCGGGTTCTAGTTCCGGCTCAGGCTTAGGCTCTGCCGGTATTTCCGGCTCGGGCTCTGCTGGCACTGGCATTTCTGGCTCGGGCTCGGCTGGTACTGGCATTTCTGGCTCTAGCTCCGGTGGTGCTAGCGATTCCGGATCTGGTTCGACTGGCACGAGCGTCTCTGGCAACCTAGGCTCTGGCTCCGCCACCGGCGCTAGCCCTAGCGGCTTCACTACCAGCACTAGCGTTAGCTGGTCGATTCCCGGTGCGACTGGAACTGCGGGTGGTGAGCTTAGCGGCTCGAGCACTGGTTCTGGTACTGCAGCTGCTGAGGCGAGCGCTGCTGCTTCTGCTGAGGCGAGCGCTGCTGCTTCTGCTGCGGCGGAGGCTTCGGGTAATGCTAGCGCTAGCGCTAATGCTAATGCTTCGGGCTCCGGTGATGCCAGTGCTAATGCTTCGGCGAATGCCTCGGTTTAAAACAGGATTGGCAAATCCTTGTTTCCTGATGGGTGATGTATGGGGATGTTGACTTGGTGGAAGAATCTTTATCTGTTGGTTTTGTGTTTTTATCTCGGGTTCGAAGGATGAAACATGGTTGACATTCCGGTGGAGGTGGTGGGCAGTGCACATTTGGACCGGATTTCTGTCCTTACAAGTCTTTTTCAACCGGCTGGTCTGTACTTTTAAATGTCTAAATAATAACATGTCAATTGGAAAGTTTATCATCCCATCCAATGCAATGATGAACTTCTTTACTCGGTAACTCATAATATATTGATTGATAACGTAATTTGGTTTGGTATCTAAAGCCTATGTACTCATTAAAACATTACGTCCCAACTTTCATTTACTCATCATCGCCGAAGAAGACCTTGATGGGCAACCAACCGTCACCGCAGACCTTGAAGCGGTCCTTGAGGTTATCAAGCTGGTGGATCTCCTCATCAGTGAGGTTCCAGCCGTTAATCTCGAAGTTACCGTCAATGCGAGACTTGCTAACGGACTTGGGAATAACGCTCCATCCCTTCTGGATACCCCAGACGAGCAGAACCTGCTGGGGAGTCTTGCCCTTCTTCTCGGCGATCTGAAGAAGGGTGGGATCCTTGTAAAGGGGAGAGTTGGTAGAGCCGAGGCACGAGTATCCAGTGGAGTGGATACTCTTGGAAGTGTTGTACGCAACCAACTTGGGCGAGGGGTTGTTAGGATGCAACTCGATCTGGTTGACAGCGGGCACAATCTTGGTAGAGGGGTCATTGAGGAGCTTCTCGAGGTTCTGGATGCCGAAGTTGGAGACACCGATATTGCGGACCTTGCCAGTGGCAGGCAGCTTCTGCATCTCCTGCCAGGTCTTGATGAAGTCCCAGTCAGGCAGGTGCTTAGACAGGTCGTTGGGGTCGGTGGAGCTGGGCCAGTGGACCAGGTAGAGATCGATGTAGTCGACATCCAGGTCCTTCAGAGAGGAGGCAAGGCCATCCTGCACGCGGTGGTGCCAGGTGTTGTCCAGCTTGGTGGTGATCCAGATCTGGTCGCGGGGGACGCCGGAGTCCTTGATGCCCTGGCCGACCTCGTGTTCGTTGCCGTAGGCGAGAGCAGTGTCGATGTGGCGGTAGCCCTTCAGCAGGGCGTTCTTGACGGCCTCGCGCACTTCATTGGGCTTGGACTGCCAGGTGCCCAGGCCGATGGCGGGGATCTTGTCGCCCGTGTTGAGGGTGTAGGTCTTCCTATGCGGAGAAGTTTGTTAGAGAGGGAAGGGAAGAGCTAGAATGCTTGGATGGCTTACTGAGTGTGCTGGTTCGACATTTTGGATAGAATTGGAGGATTGTACAGAACAGAAATGACAGGGAAAAGAACAGGTCTTTATACGTGGCAGGGCAGGATTACAACATAAAGTGGGCAGGGCAGGTCCAAGCAGCGATGATGTCGGTCGGGCTTGCCCCTCACCTAGTGGAGCCTACTTGTTTCTCTTCCCAATGGTGTTAATGGATCGGTGTCAAGCTTGGGTGAATGCTCGTCAAATGCACATCCCTGCCCTCATCTCGGTAGATGTGCCAGGTCTTATTAATCAATCCCCGAGCTGAGATTGGAGAATTGCGATTCCGGCTAAATAAGGGCACTCTTCTAGTTTGGTAATTGATCCACATTTCACCTCCAACATTTCGTAGCCCGAATAATTCCCCTGTTCTCCAATTCCAGAAACTTCGCCGAGTCCCCCCCATCTTTCGGCCTCCCCCACTCGGTGTCCGCGCCCGGATAATTTCGTCTTCCCGGACCCTTTATACCCGAGTTCTGGCTCCGCTTCGGCAAGATTCCTATTTTCCCGGTGTCGTCATGTCTTCGGGATTCGTTTCAGCTGGCACCAACGAGCAGCCCGTCGAGCGCGACGATGAGTGGCTGCGCGCACAGAAAGAACTGGATGAGGAGCGGAGGCGGAAGGCGGAGATAGGCAAGCAGACTGATGGGAAGAGTCTGTTCGAGGTTCTGGAGGCGAACAAGAGTGAGCTTCTCTTGCAGATCCGTGGCCGCCGCACGCGCTGGATGCGGACATCTGTGGCTGACATGTTAGGGTGATTTTCTCGCGTCTAGTGGCCAAGCAGGAAGCTTTCGAGGAGAAAGCGCGTCTGAAGAACCAGTTCCGCGCCCTGGACGAAGATGAGGTCGACTTTCTCGATTCCGTTCTCGAGTCGACTCGTGCCCAGGAGGCGGCTGTGAAGAAGGATACTGCGGATCAACTTGAGGTTTTTCGCAAGCAGCGCGAAGAGGCCGAGAAGGCTATGCTCGGACCGACGTCCTCGGAGGTGACGCCCGCGGAGGAGGAGGAATGGACAATACCTGCGCGAAAGAGACGGCGTGATAAGGGTAAAGACCTTCTCCTACCGGGCAAAAAGCGCAAGGCTTCTGGAGCAGAGGGCAACCCAAAGGCCGATACGTCTAAAGATAAGAAGCCTAGTCAAGATAGTGCGCCCACCCTAAAGAAGGACTCTACGCTGTCAACTCAGGACACGAACACTTCCTCGGGGACAACGAGCCTCAAAGTGGCTGGAAATGCTGCACAGAGCTCATCGCCGGTGATACAACAAACAGAAACCAAGGTACCGGTTAAACCAGCAGCTGGGCCCCTTGGACTGGTCGCATATGGATCAGATTCAGACTCGGAATAAATTAATCGAGAACAACAAGTACAGCTTTCAGTCCGTTGCAGCGGCTCATGCTCAACACCCTTTTCACTATACTCCACACCATATCACCCCTCAAAAAACCCCACACTCGCCCCTAGAAGGCAATCAGCGTGTTTCCTCATAATGCACCGTACTCTGTTTAACCTCCCGCTCCTCAACCTTCCTCTCCAAATCATGCGCAATATAATCCTTCGTCTTAGTCCCTGGCACAATCCAAGGCGCATGCGAAAACATATAATTCATCTCCTCCAACGGCACCTGCTTCGTCTCAGGCAACAACAACCAGAAGAAAATCGCATTCGTGAAGTTACAAATGGCAAACAGGTAATAATACCTATATCCAATATTCTCCATGGCAATCGGGGTAACCTGACCAATCATAGTATTGAACGCGAACGAAACCATTGTCGTGATCGAAACACCCTTTGATCGAGTCCGCGTATCGAATACTTCAGCCGGGATGATCCACGACAGCGGACCGCAGGTTGCAGAGAAACTGAAGTTGTATAGCCAGGTCATGATAATGAAGCCCCAGTGGGCGCCGGTGCTGTTGGTTGTTGGGGGGAATTTGGCGAGCAGAGCAGTTGCGATGATGAAGGTTACGCAGTTACCGAGGTTGCCAGAGATCAGAGTCCAGCGGCGGCCGAAGCGGTCGATGAAGAGGATACAGAGGAATTGGGCGATCAGGGCGATGATTGAGTTGATGGCTTGGTAGCGGAGGGTGGCTTCGCCGGAGATACCGATTTGTTCGTAGATCTTGACGGAGTAGTATCTGCATGTGTTAGATGGATTTTTTTCCCATGAGTTAGGGAAGTTGGAATTGGGACTTACTGGATGGCTGATACACCGGTCATTTGGACGGATGCTTGGAGAGCACAGCAAAGGAACAAGCGGCGGAATGACGATCGGCTCTTGAACAGCTCAACGTATGACTTGGCCTCGTGTTCGTGCTCGTAGTTGATACTTTCCTGAATTTGAGCGTATTCGGCCTGAACCCAGGGATCGTGCTCGTTGCCGTGGGCATGAAGCTTGGCCAATGTACGCAGACCCTCTTCGGAGCGGCCGTGATCGATCAACCAACGAGGAGACTAATTGATTAGAATGAATTACATGCTTTGACAATTCAGAAGCTTACCTCAGGGAAGAGTACGATCAACAGGCCGAGGATAACGGCTGGGATAATCTGGATACCCAATGGCAATTGCCACTGAGCGCTGTTGGTCGGGCTGAAGCCAATGTACGTGCCGTACCCAATCCACGAAGCACACAGCGCACCCACGCCGAGCATGAACTGCTGGAGAGCAGTGACTCGACCACGGATCTTGGGGTGGCAGATCTCAGCTTGGTATAGTGGGATAACCATGGTGAGGAAGCCGACGCTGTATTGTGTTAGCGATGTTGGAATTACTGGGTTGAGACGACATACCCTAGTCCGGCAAAGAACCGTCCACTGTAGAGGAAACCCAGATTCCTGGCGCCTGTTTGAAGTCCTCCTCCCAAGCAGAAAAGCAGACAGCCCAGTGAGATGGTCTTCTTTCTGCCTAGATAGTCGCCAGATGGTCCAGCGAATCCTGCACCGAAGAATGCGCCAGTTGTAAACATGGAAACGACCAGGCCGCTATTTCTGTCAGTATGAATGACTGATACTGAGACTTTTGACTGACCTTTGTGTGTCATCTGCTTCAAACTTGTCGACAAAAGATTGGCATACAATCACCTCTGCGATGACACCCAAGTCATCTTATTGCCTTGTTAGATTGCATCTCAAGGGGAAAAGGGTAACAACATCACTACATACATCCGTATAGGAATGAACCAACTGAGGCGAAGACGCCGACTAGAAACTATATCGCAATTAGTATCAAGACATCTCATTCTACCGTGTATAGCTAGAACTTACCTGGTACCATGATGGTGAAAGAACCATGGTGGGCAATCTTAGAACACGATGTGCACGGGTATCAAGTATCAGACCCACAATCAACGAGGTTGGGGAAGAGGATCTGGGGATTCTCCACAAAAACATCGCGGGGGAGCCATTGCCCTCATATACTCCAGTACGCGCAACACCAGCACCGCTCAAGGCTCGGAGGAACTTCCACCACGCCATTCAGGATGACCCACCACCATTCATCCAAGCTATTCCAAGATTGGCGTATATTCCAGCATCAAATGACCCTTGTATCCAAATCAACTCTTCTCCAGCACCACTATGGAACAAGTCTACTCCCTGCGGGGCCACGAATTCGCTACCGTAGAGGCGGCGCACGCGACGCCGTGATTGACGGAAGATTTCACCCGGCCTCGGCATCTCGAGCAACAACACAGCAGCACTACCGCATTTCTAAGTTCATTCGTCAGGATGGCGTCCTTTCGGTCTAGCGACTTGTTAAGCGTGCCCGAAGGGCGGTCACTAGACTAGAATTGGTCTGGCTTGGCAACCCCTGGTATCGGCGGACTCATCCTCCTCCTCGGGGAGCCAGGGTCCAGACTTGACCCCGCAGGAGATTTTCCGCTTGCAGGGCGTCGAAAATGACACGAGATAAATGGCCTTGAGGTGGACACCGGTTAGCGGACTTCTTTGTTTTCCGCTATCTGGATTTCTAGTTGGATTGATCTTGTCTATATTTCAGCCACGGAACACTCACGGAGCTTGGAAAGTACGAGCTTTGACTGAACGGTTTTTGTTTTGTTAATTTTCAAGATGACTACCTTTACCAAGCTGGAGGAACAGGAGACCCCGGTTATCTCCGTTCACTCTGATCGGCGCATCTCTAAGATCAATCCTAATATCTATGCCGGATTTACTGAGTGAGTGATACCATTGAACGCTTTGATCTGGTGATCATCTGCTCTGAACAGGTTGCTGACTCGCGTTCAGGCATATGGGCCGATGCATATACGGAGGTATCTATGACCCTGGGAACCCCCTCTCCGATGAGAATGGCTTCCGTAAGGATGTTCTCGAGGCCTTGAAGGACCTCGACATCCCTGTCGTCCGATACCCCGGCGGGAACTTCTGCGCGACCTATCACTGGCTCGATGGTGTTGGTCCTAAGGATCAGCGACCCTCGAGGTAAGCTTTTGTCTTACGCAAAGCCTATCCAGTCACAGGCTCTAACAATACTAGACCGGAACTGGCATGGCTCGGAACAGAGACCAACCAGTTCGGAACTGATGAGTTCATGCAATGGTGCAAAGTCCTTGGAACTGAGCCTTACCTATGCTTCAATTTTGGAACTGGCACTCTAGACGAAGGTATGTAAACTGTACAACTCCCTATCAAACTTTGATCACTGATCATCTCCAGCCCTGGCCTGGGTCGAGTACTGCAACGGTACCGGCAACACATACTACGCCAACCTCCGCCGCAAGAACGGCCACGAAGAACCATACAACGTAAGCCAACTCACCCTCGCCCTTCCTAGTCACTAGCACTAACCAACCAAAAGGTCAAATACTGGGCTCTCGGGAACGAAACTTGGGGCCCATGGCAAGTCGAACAAATGACCAAAGAAGCCTACGCCCACAAAGCTCTCCAGTGGGCCAAAGCCCTCAAACTCCTCGACCCATCCCTAATCCTCATCCTCTGCGGCCAAGACGGCACCGCAACATGGGACCACTACACCCTCAAGCACTGTCTCCTCCCAGCTCATTCCGCCCTCTCAACCAGCTCCGTCCCTTTGATCGACATGCACAGCATCCACCTCTACACATGCTCGTCCTCGCACCTCCCCAACGCCACAGCCCCACTCGCCGCCGAGCGAGCAATCGAAATAACATCCTCCCTTATCGACCTCGCGCGCATCGAGAACAACGTACCCCCTTCTCAACCCCGCCCCACCATTTGCTTCGATGAGTGGAACGTCTGGGATCCCATTCGTGCCGAGGGCTCAAAGGGCGCAGAAGAGGACTATACACTCTCCGATGCCCTCGCCGTAGCAGTGTGGCTGAACGTATTCATTCGCAAGAGCCGCGATCTCGGCATGGCGTGTATCGCGCAAAGCGTCAATGTCATCTCGCCTCTCATGACTACCAAGGAAGGAATCACTAAGCAGACGACGTGGTGGCCGCTCTATCTGTTCTCGAAATTTATGCGTGGATGGACTGTTAGTGCGCATGTTTCTTGTGCGACTTATCAGGGGGAGACGGCGCCTGTTTGGCTGAGAGGGGCTATGGAGACGCCTTGGTTGGATGTTAGTGCTAGTGTTGGGGAAGATGGGTTTGTTAGTCTTGCTGTGGTGAATATTTCGGATGAGAAGGAGTTTGAGGCTGTTGTAGATGGGCCTAAGGGGGATGTGAAGGTTTTCACGGTTACTGGGGCTGATGTTTCGGTGTCGAATATGAAGGCTGTCGAGGAGGTGGGTGTTAAGGAGGGGACATGGGGTGGGGAGGGGAAGTATCTTTTCCCGAAGCATTCGCTCACGTTGTTGAGGTGGAAGCAGTGAGAATCTGAGGCTGAGGGGTTAATTATAAAATGTTAGAAGGTTTGATATTGATGCCTTTTTTTCCGACAGGTGATGATGTCCGTTATCTAAGCACTTGGTATTCACTCACTGCGACATCTGGTTCTCTCTGAGAAATATGTCTAAACACATGTCATACCCCCATCTTAAGCATCAATAGGACCTCGGGCATATGCTACAGCATAAAAATCGACATAATGACGGTTTCCTGGCTAGTAAATGGGTCCAATTAGTACTCATACTGGAGAAAAGCAGAGTAAGTATCGTACCACTCCTTTGCCCGCTGGACATGCCACAGTCTTCTCTTCATGATCACCAGAGCGAGATCAAAAGAAACGCCTTCACTGTTTTCGTTGGCGTACGCTACTACCAATGATACACCTTTCATTTTGTTGATATTGGTTTATCTAAAGAGCTCAGTGACAGATAACGTAAGAAAGTCAAAGCTGCCAGGTCCTTGGATCCATATCAAGAGTCAAGCATTTCATATGGAGGGCCAGGCATTCTTGAATACCTCAGCTCACAGAGCGGCTAGGCAGAAGTGGTGTGGCTCTTCAAGTAATGGCTCGTCGGCAGAATTTAGGGGCAAAACCTCATGTTCCAGTTATACCCACACCAGAAACCGACACATACTCGGCATTTCACCGATGAAAATTTGTTCCATTTTTGTTAGTTGAGGCTGATCGCGGGAACATGAACAGTCTGCCAAGTCTGCACCGTGCAAATTGACCAGAAGATCGCCAAGTCTGGATGACATAACATTATGAAGCACTCGAGTCAGTACCATGGGTATAGCCGCCTCGACCCTAGCCTAGCGACCATGTCAGCCCATCCGCGCCCCTCCTCGGGTACATCCAAGGCCGATTTTAACTCAACGCTCTCAAATTTCAGCCCAACCCGATCTGTCGCCTCAGAAAATATAGTCCCCCGAAAAACTTCTCTCAGAACAGACATGGGTGGCACTCCCTGGCAGTCAAAGGGATGCAAATCTTGCAAAACGCGCAAAATTAAGGTAATTGGTACCATCCCCCCCTGACACCAAGGACGGTACGGATAGTGGCGGCCACTAATCCACAGTTAAAGTGCGACCTGCAGCGACCAGCGTGTGCACGGTGCATCAAGCGTGGTCTAACATGCCCAGGATACGAACATGATCGACTATTTCTCCACTATAACCATGGAAAAGCGTTGGGGCGATCTGGATCCCCGGTTGCACCGACTCCATCGCACACAGTCAAACCTGCCCAGTCTGTGGTTCTGACTAAAGCTGTCGATGCGCGTCCAAGCGCTCGCACGCAACTGTTTTCATCTTTCGCAAGCGCCTATTTTCCCCTCGATACTGCGGGGACTGCAGGAGCCGATACATGGTATCATGTAATCACCGACCTATCAATACTCCCAAACAAGGGCCAGCTGCTGGAAAAAGCACTGTCTGCGATTACTTGTGTTGCATTAGGACAAATATATCAAGACCAACGGATCCTTTATCATGGAACTCACCTGTACAATGCTGCTGTACGACACATGTCGAATATGATACGGCGCCAAGTCCCCAGTGAGGAACTTCTCTATGCTACGGTAATCTTTCAAAGACTTGAGGTATGCTCCTCTCTACATGTCTATGCCTGTGGATATCTGCTTATCGTACAGCCCTTGCTGTCTCCCGTTGGTGTCGAGCCTTGGCTTGCCCATGCCCAAGGGACAAGTACATTTTTGAAGAAATGCTTCCATGAGTCTCCAACCAACCCCCTGATAGTATCCATACATAAGCACCAGCAGACATTGGGAATTGTGAGTCCATCTCTTCCAAGCCATCTTGTTATGGCTTACTAATTCGAAGTATTTTCTTCGCATTCCAGGCAGATCCCCTGGCCCACTCAAACACCTCTGACGAAGGTTCAAAATCATCCGCACAGTCAGACCATGGTGGACCCATAAATAGACCTTACGACATATTTCAATTATTAAAGCCTGCCCTTGGTAGGCTGAAGCAATTGGATGGATCTAGCCATAGGGCTTGTCAGACACTCCTCCAAGATTTAATTTTGCTCAAGGACAAAATAATCACATGGTTTACTGGTTTCAGGCCATGTCTCGGTCCAGAGACAACTCGTCGTTCAAACTTTCAATCAAGTTGCGCAAAGCTGCCTACGACCGACTCGGCATTTGGCCCCGCCTACGTATTCCCCTCGCTGGATAGTGCGAGGCTAAGTGTCTTTTACTGGACATCTTTGGCTATTTTGTATTCCATGATCTATCAAGCCAAGGTGCTTACTATGGCGCAGCACACTCAGGGTTCTAACTCTATTGACCTGATGTCCGACGAGGACTCGATGCACTCGTGGTATTATGCTGATGAGGTCTGTCGGGGCGTGCCGTTTTGCTTAACAAACACGGAAAAGATTTGGGGTTCGCAATATGTCGTGTTCGCCTTAGCCCAGGTGGCCGAGATCTACAGCAAACTGAGGTGGCGAGAGAAGTTCATGTGGTGCCAGGATGCATTCACTGCCATCGAACATCTTGGCTTTGGTCTCGCAGTGTGCCTGAGAATAAGTACTTCAAAGCAATGGTCCCTCTCGGGGAACGCAGATGGGACGCCCCCTTCAACCTCCCCACTTACGAGCTGAGATTCACAATGAGTCAATGCGATATCTGGGACAGCATTATGCGGAAAGAGTAGAAAACAAGAAAATAAAGTGCTCTCTCAATTTCTAAGTTTCCAGCTTGTAGACAAACAGCTGTTGATGACCGCGAACAGTCCGAAGTGATGGAGAAGTGATGGAGACCTCCAAGCTTGCCAGGAGACAATTGGAGTTCGAGTTGTCGGATGGGTGCCTACTGCATACTACGATGAAGTGAAAAGCCGAGAGGAGGAACTCAAAGTAGATGCTCTTGATCTGGCTAGATCGAAAGACGAGAGAAGATTTGAGATAAACTGAATTTTCGACAAGTTCTGCGAAGAGGATCACCGCTGAACATTTGTAAGTAAGCTTATGCGGAACTTGAATTTTGGACTATCACCTCGCTACAGTCGGACTTTGAATACCAGCCCTTATTCAGCAAAGATGCACAGGACCTCGATTCAGTAACTACGATTGGGAAAATCTAAAGTCATCAAAGTATTTGTCACATTCGTCGACTAAATCTGTAGTACATTATGCAATAACATGAATCGTAACTGGTCTCGTAGAGCAACGTGATCTAGATGAACGGAGATCTCGATTCTAATTTAGCCGTAGGTGACATCCTGAACGGTGCCATCGTGGCCAACGTGGACGTTGAGTCTATTATCAACCATTAGTACACCATGCCAAACCATCTGTTCGACCGACTCTTGTCTCCGCTCTTACCTGTCGGGGTTGTGGTCCATGGACTTCATATCATCGGGCTTCAGCACGCGGTGAGATTCAGGGAGATCCTTCTTGGCGAATGACTGTACCACAGCACGTTAGCCCTCTACACGCACTCGGAAGGTATTATATCTTTGCTTTGCGGGCCACACACCACCTCATCACTTCCCGAGTCGCTGATCTTCTTCCCCATCAACTTGTTGACCCACTCAGACTTGCCCCCCTTGGAGGAGTTGATACCAGGTACGACCAGAGGCATGATGAACAGAATGTGGAGTTATTAATTCTTTTGGGATCTGGTGAAAGCTTGAAAAGAAAAAGTGATTTGAGGGGAAATCAAGATCAAGGTGTAGGCATCTATATATGCGACGCTGACCCGATGACGTAGGTGCGATAGGCTTGATTAGTCATTTCTCTAGATCGGGGATTTTAGGCTGTGCTGCTTTCGGTGGGCAGTCGGGGTCCTCGATTTAGATTAATGTGTTGATCTTGAAGGATCAGTGAGGGATGTGCATTGCATTTATGGATGGTGGTGACGTTGGGGTGGTCAGGTAGTCTTTGGATGACGACCTGCGTGAGGTTATCTCTGATCACTCCTGCATGTCTGAAAGTTGTATGACCCGCGGAGACGTCCGCATTATGCTCCGATCTACCAAGGTGCTTTTTTTTAAGGACACGCACCATCTCCAGCAAAAAGTCCTCGGATGTCTCGAAATGGAAGGAAGTCACGCTGGTAGCCAGCACTCATGGACACTCACCATGGAAACCAAGCTAGCGACTGCCACATCCATAGCAGCGTCAATTCTGAATGTTATCATGCTCAAGTACACCCCTCTTCTGTGATCTTTAAATTTATTTGGCTTGTGGAGTCTCGTTCAGAGAGTTCGATTTGTTTTCTGCATCTATACCCATGACAACTTTCAAGAAGAGCACCTTGGTACAGTTACTATGGTCCAAAATGGCCACCTCTCGACGGCGTGCACGCAGACAGGCTATCATCGACAATATCCTGTTTCAACAGCAGAGATCTATCATCGAGATTCATCACCCACCTCCGTCTGATACCCGGCTGGATGGCGCAGAGCTTAGAACACCCCTAGCCAGGAACACGCAAGCAAAGCAGACGTCGGAGAGAAGTCTTGAAAAGAGAGACATAGCTATCCCAAAAGCGTCCCCGGACGACGCGAACGAAGTCAAGCTTCGCTTCTGGAACGAGACAACCCAACACGCCGAGTCACAAGTCTTAGTCGCGGACCCCAAGACGCTCGTGAAGCCCCAAAAGAGCACCATCGACGCTAGCCACCCCTCCATCGCAGCAGCTACCATAATTGGCATCATCGTCTTCGGAGCAATCTGTTTCCTCCTCTTCTGGTATATTCGCCGCGAGCGCCGCCGCCGCCACCTCCGCCGCCTATCCCAAATCCATTCCCCAAACTCAGACCTCTTTAACCCATCATCTCTCACCCTGGGCCCAGAAACAAGCAAGACCCTCGACGACTTCCTAATGCGAGATATACCTCCAGAACGCACTTCATTAATGTTCAGTCGCACTCGCTCACCATCCGTTACATATCTCGTCGACGGAGCAAACCGCAGCAACCGCAACAGTTACGATGAATCGAGCAGCTTGACCAAACTCGAAACATTGGATACGCTCACTAGAGCCTCAACGGATGCAACTCGACCAAGATTGATGCTCTCGGAATTTTCCTCTTCGCTGCCAAACCCTTCACCCCAGAGTACCTCAGCACAACAAACATCCACCACCTCCCCGCGAGCATCAATGTCTTCAACAGTCCCGTCTTCTCCACGGTCATCCCTGCTGTGGGTAACTACCACAGCCGCGACCACTGCATCTGCAACAACCGAGAAAAGTTCTCTCCTAGCCCAAAAACCAAGCAGCGTGAGAATCTCGCAGTCTTCTTGCAACTCGAACGCCCTTCCAAGCCCGGCAAGTTCGTTAATGCAGCCTCGATCCTCCAACATTTCGAAGTCTTCGAGAAGACTCTCCAGCGGTAGTATTGTCCGAAGTGCTCCTCGGGGAATTTACGATCCTCGCGGCGTGCGACAGGTTAGAACACCGAGCTCGCAGAGTGCTTCGCCTATTGCCGAGTCGACTAGTTCGGGACAGTTGCCGTCTATCCCGTCGACTCCGTCGCCTTTGTTTCGGTTCTCAGAGGCTTGAAGTTCCATCGAGTGTGGATGTATAAGAGAAACAAAGTTTCGTGTGTGGTGTTTGGGAGTTGGTTTCTGTTCTTTGTGATGGTGTTTTGGAATTATAGTTGTATTGTTTACATGGGATGACACCTGTTATACTGCCAACCCTGAGTCACTACGTTTATATCAATTGACAACAATGGAACACATTCATCTTCAAAGTCAAGTTACGTTGCTATCCCATAAATCGCTAAGCTAGCTAGAAATGTAGAAATTGAAAAGCAAAAAGAAACCATGAAATGAAATGCACCCCGCGCCGTCCCAAGACGGGATACGCAAACCGCAGCAAAAGAAAAACAAAAAAAAGAAGTGTACCTCCAACGCAAACACATGCCCGTCATGAGAATGTACAATCACGCAGAAATGGGAGTATCGGAAATCAAATCTATCCGAGTCAAAGCCAGAGATCAGGGTCCCGATTTGGCCTCTCGCACACTACGCAGACACCGCTCCAGGCGTTTGCCGCGCTCTTTCTCTCTCACGAGAGTATCTTTCACAAAGGCACGGATAGCCTCTCGGCCAATCTTCTCGCGCCAGGTAGTCCAGCCTGCTAGTTCGCCGACCACGACGTCTTTGTTCCAGGTGACCTCGCGTGCGAGACGGGAGGCTTGGGCTTCGCCGTCTTGGATCTTTTGCTGGAGGTCGCGGGCGGATTTTTGGCGCGATTCTTCGAAGCCTGGGAGGTTGATGTTGAATTTGCGTGGTAGGGAGGAGGAGAGGAGGGACGAGCGGTTGCGGGAGATTGCGCGGGTTGTGGATTGGAGGGATGAAATAAGAGAGCCGGGGCGGGAGAGGGATGTGAGGATTGCGGCGGTGGTGTTGTCGATTGAGGTTAGGGATGCGATGTATTGAAGGAGTGGGGAGGAGTCGGAGCTTGAGGTTGAGAGATATGTGCCGTAGCGCGTGAATGCCTCTATGTAAATCGATGGGAGGGCGTTGGTCGGTTCTTGGAATGTAGAGAGGACAGTGGAGCAGAGAGAGACGGCATCTGCTAGATCAGAAGCGCTGTTTTGAAGGGCGTGGCCGCGGCGTATTAGACTGCGTGTGTTGGCGTGTACGCCGCGAACCATTTCTTGGGCGTGAGAGACGAATTGTTCGGTGTCGCGCATGCCTTCTTGACTAACGGGTGAGAATTCGTCGGCGATTGTCTCTGTGAGAGCTGCTGCTTTGTGGCGGGATCGGTCTGCCATCATCTCGGGTTGTAGCTCTGGTACGAGGAAGAATTCCCAGAGCATCTCGTGTGTGGAGAATGTGGGATGGGCCAGCAGTGTCTTGAGGAAACGGTCCAGCTTCTCCTGCAGATCATGGAGAACTGAACGCGAGGGTTTGGAATGAACTTGGAAAGGGTTCCGGAAGTCAGACAGAGACGGCACATACGACGCCGGATGTTCCACTGCAAGCCACTTGGCTAAGTTCTCGAAGTCGACGAAGCTGCGTCGGCACGTCGTGACAGTGTAGGTTGTGGAGCCTGGTCGTGAAGTTGCTATTGACTCTGATGGCGGATATGGTGCACCAGACTTGAGTATGAATCGAACCGTTGCATCTTCAACGAAGAAAGATCGGACCACCGTAGTGACACGGCCTGAAGGATCAGCACAGGATGACGGTGGATGTGAAAGCAGAATCAAATCATCAATTCGATTTCGAACTTCATCATCCTTAGCAAGTTCAACGGCCGTCAACCCACGAGCCTCTTTGACGTGGACGTCGACCCGAGGATCCATGAATAGAATCCGCACTTGATCCACTCGTCCATATTTGCTAGCCATCATCAAGGGAGTGAATCTCTTGTCGTTTGTCGCGTTTGGATCACAGTCACTCTCCTGCAATATGCGCGTTGTAATTTCAGGGTCGCCAACGATATGCAGTAATGTATTGCCCTTGGCATCGACGTGATCATCAAGTTGGAGAGCTTTCCCATTGCCCTGAGCTCTCTGAGCTGCTGTCAAGGCCGTTTTCACCATGGCCTTGTATTCTGGGTGATCATACGAGCGACACAGCGCAAACAACGGTGTCTGACCATGTTTGTCGCGCTGCCGCCATGGCAGAAGACCACTCAGCCGAGACAACAAGGTAGGCGTGCTAAAGAGATAGTGGGCAACAGTCCGACCATGTACATCCGATCTGGTCATGTATTTAGCAACCACAGCCTCGTCTGTCTTGCTAAAAAGGAAGTCCAGCAGGATGCCGACGACCTCGGTATGTGCGAGCTGCACAGCCGCGTTCAGCAATGTTGTTCCATCAGCATTGGTATCTTCTAGGATATCTTCCAAAGGGTAATATTCTTCCAGACTCAGCAGATACTTCAAAGCCTCGGTCTGGCGGCTTTCTACTGCCATCATGGGAATAGAATCTCCGGCCGGGTCCTGGGTCTTGGTTAAGGTCTCTATGGAACTGTCACCCTCAAGGTTGCTTGTCATCGACCCAATTGTATTCGTTCTGGAAAGGAACGAGACGGCCGAAGACTCTGATAAGCTGCGAACAATCATCGACACTTTCTTGACAGGGCGAATTTCGTCTTTGAGAGCCGAGTTTCCGTCCCAGGTCTGAAAAGGAAACACGTGGGATAATGGCGGTGGCTGAGAAAGCGCGTCCTCTGTCAGTGGTTCACCGTTGGTGATCACCGAGCTGCTATACATAGATGATGTTTCAAAGGGAGATTCGTCCGGCTCTTCGTCGGTTTGGAAGAAAACAGACTTGCGCTCTGGCTCAAAGGGAGCGGTCTCGTCGATGGACTCATGATCTCCATTGGGTTCCAAGATGCTTTTCATGTCAGAGATTCTGCCGGCTTTGGTCGCTTGCCAGAGGCGGCGGTTCCGAGCGCTTGCGCGACGAAGACCAGCTGAGTCGGTCACAAGGTACATCAAGACCGCCTCGAATGTACTCAGCGCGTAGCCCATTTCACCGCTCTCCACGTCATCTATATAGATGAAATGTTGCATATACAGCAAGCGGGCTTGGAGGTGTCGAATCTGCGATCGTATGACAACGACCAAGAGCAATGACACCAGGACATCAGCATTGACCGTGACAGAGGATCTCCCCTTCTCGGATGACAGACCATCCAGTGTGTCATAGCTGCCTGGGAAGGATACCACCTTGACAGTTTGTAAAAGAGTATTCAGCATCTCATGGGGGCCTCGTGCATCACCCATCTTTCGGAATTGGTCAACTCCCCGTCCAAGGCGACGGATAAGTTCACGCTTGCCTTCACGCCCGCCTTCAACTGTAATTCCCACTTGTGTCACATCAAGACTTTCCATGTGTCGAATTCTAGAGTCCAGCTCTGAATCCTCTGGCTGCCGGAAAGCACAGAGACGCGGGAAAAGGAGTGGCTCGTGGACTTGCTCGGCAACATAACGTTCGATGAGCCGCTCGACCAAAGGGCCTGTGAGGTCCGTGGTGGCGCCTAGTAAGGACAATTGCTGCTTATCCACTAGCCGGAAAAGGTCAATCGCTGCAGTCACTGCAGTCTCCAGACTCCGGCGCATCAGATCTTCATCATCTTCAAAGTACTCTTCAGAATTGAACGGCAGTCGACCTCTATTGCGGGAGGACCAACTGCGTATCGATGAACTGTCGTCTGCGAGAGTCTGCGCACGAGAAAGTTTAATCTCGCTTTCGCTGCCAGACGCAGAAGGCGATCGGGAGGGTGGAGGGGGGAGCGGTTTTCCTAGTTCTTTACCAAATTCACGGAATAGTCGCTCAAGCCCAGGTTGCATCTGCCGCGCAATCATTGGGAAGTTGGCTAGCAGTTCCCCAAACGTCTTGATCTCTTGTTTTGGATGAGGTACCGATTCCCCACTCGTAGCCTTCCTATCCGATGCAGATGAATCGGCCTTCTTCTTGTTCTGGGCGAGCCGCATCGGGGTCGAGCCTGGAACCGCAGCTGGGATTATTCTGGCGGGGTCGTAAGAGCCGATCAATGGCCGCGAAATGTAGTATATGAGCCATGGTCGAGAGTCGCTAGACGAGGACGAGGTGTAATAAAGCGCATCGGACAGAAGCTGGGCCTGTGTGAGGGATTTGAAGCCTGTGGAAACCCTTGTAAATAGATGAGTACCTCGGCCGGTCTTGGGTCTCTCACCTTTGTTACTGTAAACCGAATTCTCCTTGATGATCACTGTCCTCCCATTGAAAGTTGTCACCTGCTTCGCCTTCCCCCGATTATCGCGCACACTGGAGTCCTCCTTTCCATTTGTCGAACCCGGGTTGATAGGTATCCGCAGTACATGGCTCCCTAGAAACTCCTCCGACGCGACGAGATCCGAATACAACAGACCAGATTCCCGATCGCGCGAGCCAACTAGGCATTCCGTCGTGGGAACAAGCAGGACCTACCAAGCAAACAAAGGGTCTGATTAACTGCTCCGGTCGATCCGAGGGGGTGCAGGAGCTATACTCACATGGTTCTCCACGGGTATACACTGCCCGGGAACAGTGCTTCGGAAGAAGGCACGGAGGAAAGGGTTTAGAGGGTGCATCCAAACGGTTTTGGACGGCCCAGCAGAGAGACTCCAGCAATCATCAAGCCGTCAAATCTGCAAGAAGGCGGGGATTTTGTGCGTTGTGGACTGTTTCGCGGGGAAGAGCTCCGTCGCATTCAGCTGCAGGCAGCAGTCTCCGGGAAAGGGTCCAGGTTGTAATCGGCGGAGCGTCCACAAAGCAATGAAAAAGGGTTGAAACTCAATCGAAGGAAACGAGGTCAAAAGATAGAATAACAGAGAAGATTCGCAACGCGAAAGTCGAGCAGGAGATCGAGAACGTGATCGCTGCGGGAGCTGAGGGGCGCTAGCCGAGTTGGGTAATCAGCAATCCTCGACTACAAGAAAAAGGAATGGGGACTATTGCAACATAGTTATTGGATATTGTGAAATAAATTGCTATTGTACATATAACAAATGACGACAAATTTGTCTGCCTGTATGAAAATCCCAGGTCCTCCACATTGACCCAGTGATAGCGCTCTACAGAACGAAGCCAACAAAATCCCGACTCTGCGTACAGGACAAGTATAAAATACAAAATGGACAATCAACCCAGTCTGCGCACCTTTCGGCTACGAGTACCACCGAACTTGACACGAGTCGAGTCGGTCACTCGGTTGACAAGCCCTCGAATGTTGCGTCCTTCGTTACCCAGGAGGACCTTGATGAAGGCATCGCGACCCTTTCCAAATCCCCGGAAGATAACCTCCAACCGCTTGATCTCCATCAGGTATCCTCGTTCTTGGATCTGGGACATGACATGGGAGGACAATTGGTAGGCAGGGTCGAAGCCAGCTCGGCCGCCTTTGCGGAAGCCGATCTGACCAGTGCCCAAGGACATGAGCGGGTTTCCGTTCGGTCGTGTCAAGGTAAGGATTGTGTTGTGCTTGTGGCAGTAGACGTGGAGATGGTGGGGAGGAGCGCGGTCGGCGTAGGGGTTTCGCATCATGTCGGCTTCCAGGCTCTCGGCCAATCTGCTGTAGTCGGACTTGGGACGCGAGGAAGAAGAGGATTGGTCTCCCTGCATCATCTTGGTAATAGCAGACAGTGGTGATGAGTCTTCTGAGCTCGCCGACTTCCGGTCAAGGATCTGGTTCTCAATTTTCTCGGCGTCATCATTGCCGAAGGTTTTGAGGGTCGAGGAGAAGGGTCGAATAGTGCGCATAGAAGCAGACTGAGGCATAAATTGCCGGCAAACCGACGGGAGGCTCTTTGCGAGTGCGTTCATGGAGAAGGAATTCATCACGGCGAAGAAGTCGATGCGTCGGCTATGGGTGGCCCAGATATCGAAAGGGAAAGATTGAGCCGGACAGAAGCGAGTCACCGAGCAAGAGTAGAAAATAAAGAGTGCAAATAAACCAATTGAACTGTAGGACAATGCAAGCCGGACTCTACGCAACAGCCGTAGTCGGACCGAGAGAGGCGGAAAAGGTAACACTGGAAGTTTTTCGAAGTCTTGGCATTTCTCGAACTTTTCCCTTACTCACCTCCCCGGTCTAACCTCGATTCCTCACTTTTACCCCAAACATCCGGGCTGGGCTGGATCTGTTGTCTCTTCTACTCTCACACCCTTTTTCCTTTTCCACTCCTCCTCTCCCAGAGCATGATTTTGACCAAGATGTCTGGCGCTGCGCGTGCGGCGACCCTCCGGTCCCATGCCCCGGTCCTCCGATCAGCTTCGCAAACATCCCGAGCGGTGTCATACTCAGCTCTGCAGGCTCAGACATTGAAGCTCTCGGCACAGGCCCAGAAGGGCCGTCTTCCTGTATCCCAGCTTGTTTCGCCATTCACCGTCCTCCCCTTGACCAGATCTTTCCACGCCGCCACCCCCCTCTTCCAACAACAGCAGAAACAGCAGGAGGAAAAGGAGGAGAAGAAGAAGGAAGAGACTGGCGAAGAGTCTAAGGAGGAAGGCAAGGAGGAGGAGAAGAAAAAGGACGAGGCTCCTCCTCCACCTCACGGCGACAAGTCTCCTTGGCAGGTGTTCCGCGATACTCTCCAGAGCGAGTTCAAGGCATCCAAGGAGTGGAATGAGTCTACCAAGGCTCTCGCTTCCTCCGCGCATCAGTTTACCGAAAACGAGAACATCAAGCGTGCCCGTGCCGCCTATGAGGCTGCGTCGAGCGCCACCACCAGTCGTACCGGTGCCGCTCTCAAGTCCACTGGTCAGGTTATTGGAAAGAGTGCCGCCTGGACCTGGAACACCTCTGTCGTTAAGGGTGTTCGTAAGGGTGTCAGCGCCACTGGTGAAGGACTCGAGAAGGCCACGCGACCCGTCCGTGAGACCGAGGCGTACAAGAGCGTGAAGGACGCCATTGATGATGGTAGCAGCTCCCGTTACGGTGGTTGGATTGAGAAGGAGGAGCGTCGCCGCCAGCGCCAGCTCCGCGGGGAGGCTGAGCTCAAGTCTGGAAAGCGCAGGGCTGAGCAGATGGTTGAGGACCCCAAGTACGTTTTCGTTTCAATTTTCATCCGGTGACAACATTCGCTAAACTTACAACAGTGCCGGTACCAACGTTACCCTCCACAAGGATGCCGCTTGGAAGGAGTCATGGCGCAACTTCAAGGACTCCAACCCCATGATGCAGAAGCTCTTCGGCTTCCGCGAAGTCTACGAAGAGTCCGAGAACCCTTTCATTAGCACCGCCCGCAGCATCTCCGATCGCGTTACGGGCTTCTTTGCCGAGACCGAGACCGCCACTGTCATCAAGAAGTTCCGTGAGGTCGACCCCAACTTTCAGATGGAAGAGTTCCTCCGTGAGCTCCGCGAATACATGCTTCCCGAGGTCCTGGACGCCTATGTCAAGGGTGATATCGAGACCTTGAAGCTCTGGCTATCCGATGCCCAGTTCTCCGTCTATGCTGCCCTCGCCAAGCAATACACCACCGCCGGTCTGGTCTCCGATGGCCGCATCTTGGACATCCGTGGCGTTGACGTTATGAGTGCCCGTCTCTTGGACCCTGGTGACATCCCTGTGTTTGTCGTTACCTGCCGCGCTCAGGAAGTGCACGTTTACAAAAACGCTAAGACTGGCAAGCTCGCCGCCGGCATGGAGGACAAGGTCCAGCTCGTCACTTACGCTATCGGTTTGACCCGCATCCCCGAGGAGGTCAACAACCCCGAGACTCGCGGCTGGAGACTGATCGAGCTTCAGAAGGCTGCTCGTGACTATATCTAAGTGGGCAGACGGGCCTTGCCTTCTTTGCTCCTCCCAACCCATATCCTTACTTCCTCTCATACCTCCCCCTCTCCCCCTCGACTGTACCATATGACTGTTTGATATCAAGCCAGGCGGAACTGGCGCTTGTTTACGGTTATGTCTGTCCTAGTGACCTTTTCGACCTTGGTTAGTATGGGTGATTTGTTTTTTTTTCATGTATTAATGTTCACTTCCTCCTTTCTACCTTGTCTTTTTGCCATTTTCTGCGGGTTGGCTCAAAATAAAACACCCCATCATCCCTATAGACTCGGACTGGCTGCGCGTTGGATTTGAGCTAGTCTGATGGCATCTGATCTTGAGGTGTTTTGCGGCGTCCTGTGCTTTGCATTTTCACTCTCCCCTCGACACTGTCTGATCTGCATGTGGGCCTTGGGCCATTTGGTTTCGGTGGTATTCTTGCTCATTGAATTTGCGGATGGGTTTAGATTACCGACCTTGGAGTTGCATGAGGTCGTGTATATATAACAATGGAGAATATATCTGGTGACTGGCATGCCTATCTTAACTTGTAAACATTGAGAATCCCTACTAAATGCAGCACCGGGTTGGAGATTAACATAGAAACGAGTAATATCTAAAGAACGCTATTGAAGTAGAGTAGCATCAGATCGTGTCTGCTTTTCCAATGTCATCCATCAGTCATTTCAATTATTTACTGGCTGCCGCGTCCGGCACCGCCGCCGCCCATCATGTTGCGAGCCCTGCAAACCAGTTAATATCATATGAAGCCATGTCGATGTCGAATGAACTTACATATCCGCGAGGTTTGGGTCGCTCATGAGGCTGGACATATCAGGCATACCGCCACCCTGGCCAAAGCTCTCGGCCATCTGGCGCATGCGAGGGTTGCTCATGATGTTGTTGAGCATATCGGGGTTACTCATAAGGTTCTGAGCCATGCTAGCGAACATGGGGTTGTTCATCATGGAGCCCAAGTCGGGCATGCCACCGCCACCACCACCACCACCCATACCACCCATCAAACCAGCAAGCGAGGACAAATCTGGCATGCCGCCAGCACCACGGGAAGCGCCAGGAGCAGAGTCCACCTCCTCAGACGGAGGCTCGGTCGCACCGCCAGTCTCCTCAATCTTTCGTGTGGCGGTCTCCAGGCCGCGGCGCAGAGCGGGGCTGCCACCGTTGCCTTCAGCCTCAATACCCTTCTCGTAAGCCTCCTTGGAGGCGTGGTAGTCACCGAGCTCGAAGCGGGCGAGACCCAGACGGCTCCAGGCCTTGGAATACTTAGGATCAGCCGCGACAGCCATTTCAGCATCCTCGGCGGCCTTCTCGGGCTTTCCGGAGGCGGAGTAAGCGGCGGCGCGGTTGGAGAGGTAGATAGGGTTAGCCGGAGCGATCTCCAAAGCCTGGGTGTACTTCTCAATGGCGGCGGCATGGTCCTTCTGGGCCATGAGAGCGTTGCCCTCGGACTTCAGCTTATCGGACTCGGGAGTAGGCGTACCAGCCTTGGGCTGCTCGGTTTGCGAAGCTCCAGCATCGGTCTGGGGCGAGGACTTGTTGCGCAGCTTCTCGTAGACGCTGTAGATACCAGCGAGGGACTGTCCACCAACGGCATCCTTCACAGCGGCCTGGTCGGTAGGGTCAACCTTGAAGGTATCGGCGATACACGACTGGGCGATTTCGATCGATTCGGCATCGTCGGCGGTGAGAGTACCGTCCTTCAGGCTGCCGCCGAGGAAGTCGATGATGGCCAAAGCCAGACGCTTGTTGCTTTCGTTCGGGGCCTGCGAATCGCGCAATTAGTACAAAGACCTGCCACCTCGGCCAGGGCAGAAATTACCATGATCTCAAATCAAGAAAATATAGGATGAGTGATGAATCGGACTCGCTTTCAGGGAAGAAAAAAAGAAGAGAATGCGGGGGGGAAGCTTTCCGCACGTGATACCGCTTATCGTGTTTGTTGGCTGTGTTTAGCTCTTGTTCTCCCTGCGCTTCACAGTTCGTGGATGAAAGCTCCTTGACTTGTCTTTCTGGAGCGGGATGGGCTTAGATGAGCTCCATTGTCCATATTAACCCCCCATTTCGCCAGCTGAGCCATGTACTGGCCCAATGGGGTCCCCCGGGTCTACGCTGTCAATGGCCCGGACATCGCCCATGACTCCTCCGATGGATATCTCAAGGGTACAACCCGTAATACGGAGGGGAGAAGCTCGGCAGATAACAGTGACGATACTGCAGATGCTCAATCTTTGAACACCGAGAGTAATGAACTCAACCCCGAGCCGTCGGCCGACTCGGAGACCCCCAAATGGGAGCATGAAGCGATCAGTGGACTCTGCGTCTCACGCTCAGGACATATGTTTGCGACAATAACCGAGTCTTCTATTTCACTATGGCAAACCAGGGTATGTTAAGGTGGCGATTCGTGTGCTTGAAAGGGCAATTGATGAGCTTTGGCACTAATAGTTGGCACAGCCAACGGCCGTTGTGGCCGCGATAGTTCGGTCTTTGTACTCGTTGAAGACATACGGCTCAAATTCGGCACTCTTGATGCATCCAGACTCGACAATTCTGGTTGTACAAACCTCCGGGGGATATCTCCTGACTTACTCGGTAGCGTCCGACCAAGCTACACATGTCTACCAGCAACGATTCGATCACTCTACACATCCACGCCGCCAGCAATTAGCACATTTCGCCGCCGTCGAAGAGTCAAATGTGGTTGGTGATATTAGCATCAGGTTCCGAATGGCGATCAAGATCGAGTCAGGAATTGTCAAGGCTTTGGCGCTGGATCAGGAGCTTGTTGTTGCTACTGTGAAGCCGGCTGCTATTCAGTGCATTAAGTGGGCTCCGGATTCCAGTGGAACTCAAACTACATCGGAGCTGTTGAGCCGCATATTAGATATACCGAAAAAGGTTGCGCTGGTGGATATGGTCTATGACCGTGCTATGAACCTTCTCATTTGGCTCACGAGTAATGGCCAAGCATATGCTGTGCAGCGAGCCCACGGTGTACAAGAGGACCCGGGCGGACCCAAGAAATTGTTCCACGGGCATTGCTTCCACGACCCCAAGGACGATGACGAGAAGGCTGTCAAGGTGGCTGTCAATGCTCGGTTTTCCTTGTTGACTGTGTTCTGTGCAAATGGCGAGATTTTGGTGTACACTGCCAAAGATTATACGGGCAATGTGCCGCTATCCCAGAAGCTGCAGCTCCCAGCGTCACCCAGTACTACCGGGTCCTTGACATTCATGAGCTATTCGCCGGACGGATATTGTCTCTTCGCAGGCTACGAGAATGGCTGGACAACATGGAGTGTGTTTGGAAAACCGGGCGGTAATAGCTTTACGGTTGATCCTACTTTGGCCGCTTCCAATGGTGAAGACTGGCTGACAGGGGTTTCAAGCGGCTGTTGGATCGGCGGTGGATCCGACATAATTTTGTCCGGGCAGAGTGATCGACGACTCTGGATTCTGGAAACAGCTCGCAGTGCACTTACTGGCTGCTTCTCTGCGGCTAACCTCGCCAGGGGTTTGCTTCAGACCGGCACCGAGTTTATTCTCTACCGCGGGCATGACCTCCCTGAGCTAATGACGATCTCGGGGAAGGACTCGCTGTGGCATCATGCGCAGTATCCCCCGGCATATCTTCACTCTCAGTGGCCGATCAAGTCATGCGTTGTATCTCAAGATGGTCGGTATGTGGCAATTGCAGGTCGGCGTGGATTGGCACATTACAGTGTGAACAGCGGTCGATGGAAGGTCTTTGAGGATTCCAAGGTCGAAAACTCATTTGCAGTTCGAGGCGGGATGTGCTGGTACGGACATATTCTCATTGCTGCTGTCGAAGGTGATGGATCATACGAGGTATGCTATTTCTCTAGTTTCCAGGGTTCACCAAACTAATTTGCTATTAGGTGCGCCTTTACTCACGTGAAGCAGCCCTGAACAATAACTCGATCATGTTCATTGAGTACCTTCCAGCACCTGTTGTGTTCGTTGGGCCCTCGGGAGAGGATTCTCTCTTGGTCTATACATACGAAAACATTCTATATCACTACGTGATCAACTCCACGCAGCCGCAAATCACTCTTGTGCCTGTTGGACAAATTGCCTTCAATGGTATTGTTCGAGCACCGACTCGTGTGAGGGCGATCAGTTGGGTTCTGCCCGAGGAACAAATGCGTATGTTGCTTTTTCTCGCGTAGTAATTGTGCATGCATCTAACCATCGAACAGGAAATGGTGATCCTTCTCAGGATGTCAAGGTTGCATCTGTGCTTCTCCTCGTTGATGGAAATCTCGTTCTGCTGCAGCCGACAGTTTCAGATGCGGGTGATCTGAAATATGACATGCGTGTTATTTCACAAGACGTGGAATACTATATCCTGATGCGTGATCAAGGATCCTTCAACTTTTCTCCGTCAATCGACGAATCCCTCCCAGCAAGCCCCTCCGCTGAGATGACGCTTGGTCCGTCTCACAACAGTTTATCTCTCAGAGATTCTCTGTGGACCTTCCGAGGCAAAGACCTGTTAGCATGGAACGATGTTCAAGATGTTTTGCAACAAGAAGCGGTGCCGGCACCGCTCAGCATACCTCTGGACTTCTACCCCCTCTCCGTGCTTCTAAGTAAGGGCATCGTCCTGGGCGTGGAATCCGAAATGACACAACGACGAGATGTCACATTTACCAGTCTCAAATTTGCCATCCGAGTACGATTCCCATCTTTTCTCCTAATTTCTCTCTACTGACACTTCCAAGACACACCTCTTCCTCCCCTATTTCCTCCGATACACCCTAACAAACCTCGGCATGCCTGCTGCCCTCTCCCTTTGCCGCCACTTCTCCCACCTCTCATACTTCGCTCATGGCCTCGAAATCCTCCTCCACCACGTCCTCGACGAAGAAGTCGACAACCCAACCCGCGCAAATCAATCCATCGACCCAAGCGTCCACGAAGGCCCCCTTCTCCCAATAGTCATCTCCTTCCTCCAAGCAACCCTCCCAACCCGCGAATACCTCGACATCGTAGTTCAATGCACCCGCAAAACCGAGCTCCGCTTCTGGCGCACCCTATTCACCTATCTCCCGCCACCAAAAGACCTTTTTGAACAAGCTCTGCGCCTCGACGCCCTCAAAACAGCGGTTGGATACCTCCTCGTCCTGCAGGCCTTCGAAGACGAAGAAAATGGCCACGATGGCCGCATCGAGGAATACGTCGTTCGACTCATCGGTCTTGCTTCGCAGAAAAGCGATTGGGAACTCTGTGCCGAGCTAGCTAGGTTTTTAATTGCTCTTGATGCATCGGGTGAGATGCTTCAGAGAGCTATTGGGCGTGTTGGGTTGCGTCAGCGTCCGAGTATGAATGGGGCTGGCTCGGGTTTGCCGTCTAGGACTGGCTCGGCAGCTAGTGTTAAGGGATTGGGGTTGAGTTTGCCCGTTAGGACGCCTTCTTGGTCGTCGTTGTCGCCTACGGGCTCTGTTTCTAGACATAGTTTACGGGATGGGGAGGTTTCGGATGAGTATCCTCATTCCGTGGACAGTCGGGATGGGTAAATCGGGTTTCTCGGCTGTGCATATTTCGGCCCTCCTGTATATAACCTGGATCTGGTGAATGATTGTTTGAATATTGCAAGGACTTCTGAAGTTGTGAAGTTTGATATATAATTCTCTTAGGAAAAACCAATCCAGGTCATTTTGTCATTTCATTTTCTCATCATAAAACCCATAACCATCCTAGTCCTAGGGTAAATATCATCCCAACCTGGTATCTCAGCATTTGAACATCATATCAAATCTAATCCAAGTGCATTCTCCAAAGCCCATCACCCAGGAAATGCCCCTCATCCATAACGACGCCCTTCCCCTTACTCTTCATCTCCTCGGTACCCTGCTTAAGCGTACCAACTAGACAAACCTCCTCCTTGCCCTCTGCCTTGACAGCAACAACACTCCCGGCCTCAAGCGCATGCTCGGAGTCCGGCAGACGGCCACCAGGGGACGTCAGGCCGGGAGCCATGAGTGCAGCGCCGGATAGCACGAAGCGAATGGCGCCGCGGTCGATTTGGATTGTTGGGAGGGCGGACGGATAGGCGTGCACGAGCTTGAGATGCGGAATGGGAGGCCCGTCAAAGGGTTGGAAGAACAGAGGTGTTGAGTCTATTGTGTACAGGGTTGTACGTTCGGGGCTGGAGTTGTGTTAGTTGGGTTTTGATTTGGATATGAGATGGAAAGAGCAGAGGTGGAGTGGTGAGGGGTTTGTTGGCTGACGTACAGTTTCACAGCTTCTAGGGATGCTTTCTTGGGCATGATCTCTTCGATGTAGGGCTCAAAGCCGGGGTATGTCTCCAGCAGCTTCTGGCGCAGGCCGCGCTGCACGGAGGACTTGACCTTGGAGCGATTGCTCGACGGGATCCTGGCGTTGGGAGATTTGTTAGCACGGGGAACATTCCTTGAAGCTTTGAAAGCTCCTTGAAGAATCTACTCACTCTTTCTTGAACATGATGATGGTTGATGGAGGTCACTGAATGCTCCGAGTGCGTAAAGTGGGATGCGCGGGGAGTGTCACGTGATATTATCTACATTTTGCAGAGCTTGGTTTCCAGAGCTTTGAGCTGCCAGAGTGCTTACTATGACTATTGTTTATATATAGAGCTGAATTCCGAGCTACTTGATCTTTACCTCAAGATGGTTTACAAAGGTAACATATCCGCTTGAATAGATATTTTCATTTATAGAATTATCTACCAGTGCGAGGCACGGCTTTGATGACATGGTATCAACAAAGCATTTAGCCCTTGGCAGCACCAGCCTTGATGAGGAGAATATCACCGTCCTCAACAACGTAGTCCTTGCCCTTGGTCATAATCTTACCGGCAGCCTTGACAGCACCTTCGTCACCAAGCTCCTTAAGGAGAGCAAAGTTATACACAATGGCCTGGATGAAGGTCTTCTCAAAGTCAGTGTGGATAACTCCGGCGGCAGCAGGAGCCTTGATGCCCTTGCGAATAGTCCACTGGCGGACCTCATCGGTACCGGTGGTGAAGAAGCTGGCCAAGTTCAGTGCCTGACGCATGGTAGTGATAACCTTAGGGAGACCGGACTTGGTGCCGAGCTTCTTGCACTCCTCCTCGGCGGCGACATCGTCCTTCATCAGGGCGAGGCGCTCCTCAAAGCAGGCAGAGATGGGGAGAATGGGGCAGCCGGGGGAGTTGGTCTTGATCCACTCGAACAGAGCGGGGAGGTACTTGTTCTTCTGGCGGATGTAGTCCTTCTCGCTCAGGTTGACAAGGTACACAACGGGCTTTGCAGTGAGCAGGAACAGGGGGTTGATGACCTCGACCTAAAACCATTGTTGTCAGCGTGATGTTGATCATGGTCTTGAGTGTTTCAAAGTGAAAGAACTCCAAAATTCAGTATAAACTTTCTTCTCATAGTGCCCTCTACAGAATAAAAATGAGGTCACATCGACGAGCTGGGTTTATTTCGCGCTCATGGCGCTTATTCATCATTGTAATGGAGTGTTGGGAAGGGGGGAAGAAAAGGGAAGAAAAATTTTCACATACCTCCTTGGGGCTCCAGTCACCGTCACGGATGTTCTTGCCCTCCTTCAGCCACTCAAGGACCTTGCCAGTAGTAGCCTCCTCCTCCTTGAGCTTCTTCATCTCAAGGGACTGGCCACCACGACGAGTCTGCTTGCCCAAAGCCTCGAGGGCCTTCTCGACGAACTCCATATCCTTGATACGGAGCTCCTCGCTAATGATAGTCAAATCACGAACGGGGTCAACGTCACCCTCGACGTGGATAATCTCGGCATCATCGAAGCAGCGAACCACCTGGAAGATGGCATCGACGGCACGGATGTGCGACAAGAAAGAGTTACCCAGACCAGCACCAGTCGAGGCGCCACGGGTGAGACCGGCAATATCGTACACAGTCAAGTTGGCGGGAACCTGCGACTTGGGCTTGTAGTGGTCGACGAGCCAGTCGTACCGCTCATCGGGAACGATGACACGGGCCTCCTCGGGGTCAATGGTGGCATAGGGGAAGTTGGCCGGGTTACCCAATGAGGACTTGGTGATGGACTGGAAGAGAGTAGATTTGCCGACGTTGGCAAGACCAACCTAGAATCATCGTAAGTCCATGTCGAGGTAGTAAATAAACCAAAATTGTGGTTGGAGAAAAAAAAAAAGGGAAGAAAGGGAAACCAGGGGGACAGCTCGGCTTAAATAGTTTGTGTGGAATTAAAAAGTGGACTGTGCTGTGCGAAAAAAGAACACAAAAAGGGTGGGGACATTGCTCACATACGATACCGCTCTTCAAGTTGTTTCCGGGACGGCCCAGAAGGACCTTCTCTTGAACTTGAGCCTTCTTGGGAGGCATTTTATTGGACTTCTTTTTCTTGCTGGAGTAGAAGCGACAGGAAAGAGGTGGGAGGTGGGGGAAGGTGGAAAGGCGGAAGCGGGCGCAGGGAAGGCGCGCGGTGAAAGCAGGACCAGCTGCGGATCGATCGACGATACGAAGGAAGAAAAGGGAGGTGGTCGGGAGAGACGTGATGACGGGTGTCCACGATTGTAGTGGACAATGTCAATTGGGTTAGAAATAAGGAGAGAACTGAGGGAGTGGCTTGATACGATCGCAAAGATGACGAGGTTCAACATGCCATTGAAGTTTTCTGCCCGACTTCAGTCACCGCCCACGTGAAGCATAAGCCCTGCCCTTGACGTCTGTGCTGTTGTATTTGTTTATTTTATTTGTAGACCTTCAAGAATAATAACTTATGTCTCTACAGGACACTCTTTCGGGTATGATACCTCAGCTGATGGGAGCTACCATGGCGAGCGAAGTACTATGTAGCCCACATAACCCTCCACTTTACCACCCTTGAAAATAAACCTTCGAAGATATGCTTTTGCATAACAAGGCATTGCCTAGCTTATGATACAAATACAGACATAATTGAAGTAGAAGCCATCTTCCCTGAAGTTTTACAGTGGAATGGGCAATCAATGCAGCCTCCCTGACCTAACCCCAAGCAGCACGTGTTAACGCCAAATCAAAGAAAAGCAACGAGAGCAACTGTCATCATAGATCCATCGCATCGCCATCCACGCGGTCCACCATATCCAGAAGCTTGGCATATGGCACAGTAACACGTTGGAGCTCACGGTATTTACCTAGGGTATGTTAGCAGAGTATCCTAAATAGCAGTGGGAAAAAGAACATACCGAGAGCTAGGATCACCTCCTTTAGTAACACTTCCCGTGGCCAGCCACATAGATCTTCTGAGCCCTCGCGCCAGTTTCGGCCTTCACGTTCGTTGGCTTGGAGCTTTGTAATAGCTTCGGTGCCCTCGTCGTCTTCGAAAAGGCCGCCGATTAAGCCCTTAAGTAGCTCCTCGACCTTCATCTTCAATCCCTCTGCACCAATTCGCTTGGCGTACATGTTCAGGTATAGGCGGAACTCTTCCTTGGATCCTAGAGACAGTGCAGCGGCGAGTCGGTTCTCTAGATGGGCTATGGACACACTTGACTCGAAGGTTTCGTAGCCTTCACGGGATAATAAGACCTTGACGAGTCGTTGCAGGAAGTATGCACGTCCACGTAGAAGAGTTTCATTTGTGGTGTTGCGCTCGAGGAAGGGGATGATACCAGCAGACACGGCTGCCTTGGCGTCCTTAGTGTCCTGTTGGGCATCTCTTGCCTGAAGGTTACTGACAGGGGCATCTGTTGAGTTCCAGTACTGGCTGCCGACGGCCCACCAGGCTTCTGAGATGCGCTGCCATGTATACATGGATGGTGAGTAAGAGTAGCCTTCGCCATTGGTCAAAGAAACGACTACACGGCCTTCGGAGTTGATGCGCGCATCCGTGATGGCCGGTGCAGCGGTTGGGTTTGCGCCTAGTGTGTGCAGGGCGGCGTCGAGAACGGGTTGGAGGGAGACAGGTGGATGGGGGGAAGAAAGGTGCTTCACGTTCCAGACGTAGCACATGCCCACGGAGGAAATGCAGAGGATCCAGGGACCGTTACACTCCAAGATGACGGGCTGTGCTTCCAGGACCAATGCGCTGACAAGCCGGCGGCCTGCTGGTGTCCAGAGATAGACAGAGCCGTCTTCACAGGCAGCGGCCCACATGCTTTGGTTTCCGGTAACGAGGAGAACAGATCGAGGCAGGAAGTCTTGCCATAACGGCTGCTCTCCGCGGAACAGAGTGAGACGCACTGGTTCACGATCCACGGCCCGGCCGGTCAAGCTTGCTATCGAAGGGTTACGTGCCTCGAATACCACATCCACCCGCGCTTTGGTGCTCGAGTCTGTCCCACCAGGAGCCGGCGGATCAGTAGGCTTCCCAGTTGCATCAAGCGCGCGTAGAATATGAGTGCGGATCTTGGGAACGGCCAGTCGGAGCTGGCTGACCGACATACAGGGGTTGATGACTGCTGGTCGGATGAAGTCTGGGGTTTGTTGCTGGCCATTGGCTCCAGGCTGCACTTGAGCGGGAAGGAGACCATCGGGAGTATTGGCCATGATCGGCGTGGCGCCATTTTGGCTTGCTGCAGCCACGCGTTTCTCGGCCTGGCCGTCCTCATCACCTTCAAGTTGAGCCAGCTTGCGCTTGTTGCCGAGAAGAAGAGCAGTCAAACCACCTTTAGGCAAGCCGTCAAATGGTTTCGAGAGATCGACGAGAGATGTAGGAGCATCGGCTTTCACTTGGTTGCTGACTGAAGCCATAAGGCGAGCTTGAGGGAGAGAAGACTCGCCAGCTCCAGCTCCAGAGACAAGTAGGGGAGCAATTCGCTTCTTGCCCTCCTTTGTGTATGTCGCACGCTGTTTGAGATTCTGCAGTTTGGCTTGGTATGGATCAGTCTTATCCTTCTCAGGCGCGGAGGCAGTCGGCGTGGATCCAGTTCCGTTTGTCTGAGCTTTATTTGTGTCTGCAGCAGGAGAAGGTGCTTGAGCAGGAGTTGTACCGTTCGATGGTTGCGGTGCTGAACCGCCATTCGTAGCAGGTTCAGCAGCCACATGTCCATCGCCCATTAGCGCACCCATGCGGCCCTCGACTCCCTTGATCTCACCAGCTTTACTCTTCTCTTCCAGTAGCAGGCCATCGGGGGTTTCGGTGATACCAGCGCCCTTGCGGTTCGTTCCGAACTTGGTCAGAGACTTCTCGTTCTCTTCCATCTCCACGGCATAGCCAAGTTCGCCATCCTCGAAACGAGCCGCGACAATGGTGCCATCTAGAGCAGTAGCAAATAGACACTTGCCATCAGGACTCCAAGCCAAATCTGACATTGACTTGGCAGCCATCTCCTGAGCGACCACAATGGGGCGAGCATTACTTGTAATCCAGACACTCAGCGACTTATCCGCACCCGCGCACGCGATAACAGTAATATGATGCGCCGCATGGCTATCGGGCTGGTTCTTATTGATCGGCTCCCTCGAGTATAGTCGCGGAGAGAACGAACAGACCTCAACCGGAGCTTCATGGCCAATGAGGTTAATATCGCCGTCCCAAGATCCACGGTTAATGATCGCAACCGAGCTGACGGGACCATTAACCGCATTTGCAGCAGCAATGTGCATTCCATCGGGGGACCATGAACAGCGTCGGAAGTATGCAGTCAGAGGGGAGTTTGCGAACGGGGCGGAGATGGTCTGCTCCAGGACGAAGTTGTTCATCTGGTCGTGGGAGGAAGAGTTGGGGGCTGGGGAGGTGAATCGGAAGATGCGAACGGTACGATCATCACTGGCGGTAGCGAAGTATTTGTTTGCCGGATCAAAGGTGATTCCCTTGACATGACTCTGGTGAACCGATAACGTCTTCAGCTTTTCGAATGTGTGTCCAGACCACACAACCACTTTCGAGTCAAGGCCAACGGAAACCAGAATCGAAGAGTCGTGCGACCAACCCAGGTCCTGGACATCGTTGTCGTGGCCGATCAATCGCCGGATAGTCCGCCAGTTCTCGACAGGGGGTGCTTCGTCGGAGCCTGCACAGCATTTCCAGAATGGTTAGTATCCGTTCCCTTTATTTCCAGCTTCTGCAAGACCTACCGAAAGTCGAGTGTGTTGGCGGGTTAGCGTCAAGAGTGTAAACGCAAACGATCTTATCATCCGCTCCCGAAGCAAGGTATTTTCCATTGGGTGAGAAGCGAACAGTGTGAATCGTGCCGGAGTGGTTGCTCATCGAAGCAAGCTGTTTCGGCTTGTCGGCGAACTCAGGGTTGCCGGTGTTGTAAATGGCCTCTGTAGACCAAATCCGGACGTATCCATCTAGCGCACAGAAAGAGCGACAATGTCAGTAAGCAGTCCTTCAAAGGGAAACCCTGCTGTAGCCTTGTTTCTCCTCTCGCCCTCGGTGTCCATGCGGGTATCCAGGAAGCTCACCTCCAGCGGCAGTCACCAGTCTCTTTCCATCGGGAGATACATCGCAACTATAGACCTCAAAGTCTTTTCGTTCACCTGTTCAGGTCAAAGGTATTAGTCAAGCTCCCAGGGCATATAATTTGCCGAAATTCAGCCAGACAAGCACAGTCCCATGCCTGTAGCAATGGAGACAGGGGCCGTCGCAAAGAGCGTACCTCCGTGAGTGAGCCAGACTGGCTTGATGATATGCATTGCGCAGTGCGCGCGGACTGCGCTCCCTCTTTATTCCAAAGCGAAGATAGCACCAATATGACTGAAGGGGGTATGGAAGTATGCTCGAGCGTTGCGGCTTAGCTCCGGTGGGGATTCGAGGCGGGCAGAGGTGGTGGTAAGGTCAGATGTTCATGTGGACATGGCACTCGCAGGGCAGTAGTAGATGCCAGTCAGAACACGCTGCATGCGCATGCAGATTCACTGAGTAGCCGGCAGTTCGCGGGAGGTGGATGGAAGGGTAGAGTGGACAGGGCGCGATCAAAAAGTCGCGATCTCCATTTAGCGCGTGGCCCGAGCTCCCTTTCGCGTTTGACTTCTCTACTCTACACCGGTTGACTAGCACGGTATTTCTTACATTGGAGGCCTCCGAGCTGCACAACTTGGAATTTCAAGGTTACTATAATACACGCTTTTCCTTTCTTCGTCCTTGGCCAATGCCTACGATTCCCCTATGTACACAATACAGCTCGGGTCACCGAGTCCACCCCCACTGGGCAAGCAATGCCTGACTCCCGAAACAATGCTTCAAAGGAAAGAGAAATATGAGCGGGGAAAGTGGTACAGATATAGCCATGGCAAGGCTGGACCGGGAAAGGATGCAAAACATAGGAAAATGAGACAGATCGTAGTTGTCGTTTCACTCGAGGAGTTTACCTCTTTTGCTGGCTGGCCTCATCGAAGCTGTCCAGAACACTCTGTGCAACGCCACCCGAGTGCTCGACGGAACCGACCTCGCTCTCCAGGTGCTCCTCCGGGTGGTTTCCCCGGGTAGGCTCGGCAGACTGAGGTGCCTCCTGGGCACCAATAGCCTTGGCAGCAAGAGCCTTAGCCTGAGTCTCGCTGACCTTACCATAGACAGACATGGCGCTGGCAATCATGCCACCCATATCTCCCACGTTACCGGGAACGACAACCGCGGTACCCTCGCGAGCCAGGTTCGCGAAAGCGTCAACGTATTTCTCAGCGACGCTCAGGCTGATAGCACTCTGGGCGTTCTCCTGACCCTGCTGGATCGCATAGGCAACGACCTCAATTCCGCGCGCAGTAGCCTGTGCCTTAAGCTGGATGGCCTGGGCCTCACCAGTTGCCCGGTTAATCTGCTCCTCGCGCAGAGCCTCAGACGCCAAGATGACGGACTGCTTGCGACCTTCGGCAATGTTGATCGCGCTCTGACGCTGACCCTCAGAGTCGAGAATCTCGGCACGTTTCGACCGCTCAGCGGTAACTTGGCGGTGCATGGCGGCAACGACACCGTCCGGCGCATGGATATCCCGGATCTCGTAACGAAGACAGACAACACCCCAATCTTGCGCGGCCTCGTTGATGGCTTGTGTAATGTTCGTGTTGAGAGTAGCACGTTCCTTCAGGACGTGGTCCAGAGTCAACTGACCGATCTCGGATCGCATGGTCGTCTGCGCCAGCTGCGAAATAGCGTACTCCGCATCCTCGACACCGTAGCTGCAGTCCGTCCACCGTTAGTGTACTTTCAATACAGTTCGCCTTCAGAATTTACAATGACTCACCTAGCTTTGTATGCGTCAAATACCCGTGTGTACAAGACACCGTCGAGCTCCAGGGTGACGTTATCCGCGGTAATAGCATTTTGGCTCGGAATTTCAATGGCCGACTCCTTCAAGCTCTTAACATAGGCGATACGGTCCAAAAAAGGGACCAGAATGGCGAGACCTGGCTCCAAGATCCGGTGGAACTTCCCCATACGCTCAACGATCCATGCTGTTTGCTGAGGCACGAAGCGCACGACGGTGTTCGCGGGGAGAGTCTTTTGGCTGTTGAAGTAGGTAACATGGCCACCGCCTTGTTGCTGCTGACCAGATGCGAAGTTGCTGAAAATGGATTCGGGGGCGAGGCTGCGGGGTGAATTTGAAAGAGCTCGTTGCTGTGCTGTCACTGCCGTGGTTCGGGGAAGGCGACGGCCCTGGTGAAGAAGGGTAGAGCCGCGAGACCTTAATAGTCTCGAGCTTTGACGGTATGCGCCCTCCATTTTGGGGGAGTCTTCTCTACAGGAGGATTGGGAGGTGGTGGGGAGATGCAAGGTCAGCTGAATCGGACGAGCTGGCGGAACAAGGTTCGGCTTGAGGTGTTGGCGCCTGAGGCGACGAGATTCTTTCCTCACTCGATGCAACGCTTGTTACACGCGACTTTGTCATGGAAACTTGCGTCAGGTAAGGCTTTTAGACAGAGTTCTTGGAAAATGAAGTCCAAAGCTTCTATGCTGTCTTCCAAGGCTCAATATATCGCAATATCATGCCACAATGGCCGGTCCGGGCAATCTATGGGGAAATAGCTACCATCTGACGGATGCGTAGATGACTTTGGAGGCTCGCAGTGGAGGTATAATCAACTAGCTTGCTCTATAGCAACTATACCTTTTGCATAGGTATATATTATTCTTTGCCTGGGAAGAATTCCAGAACCCGAACCATCAACTCTATGTACCTCCAGTGCGTGTTGCGTGTATCAATGTCTCGAGCATTTCATTCAGGAACAAAACCAACCGGCTATAAAGCCATTTTCAACGATATCTGTATGATCCAAAAAAAGCCTTCAAAAGCATCCAAGAATATAACAAAACCTAAACCGCAACAACTAAATGCAGTAGTTTTACCATGAATTAGCAAGAAACAAGATAGACCATGGTATAGGATGCATGTCATTTACCCAGCAAAAAAAAAAAAAAGAAAAAGGAAAAAAAGAAGCAACAACCTGACTTATGCACAAAAAAAAGGTACACCCAAACAAAATAATGAATCCCTTGGAAAAAGAAGAAGAGAGAGAAACGTTTTCAGGAGAGCGGAGAAAGAGCAAAAAAAAGGGATGATGGAAAAAAAATAATATTGGAGTTCACCTCGAATGATGCGATTCCTTCCAACGCCTTTTATCAGGGCCATACTCGTGATTGAAGCAACGGCCCGCCATGAAGCGATTGTCATGTTCCATCAACCCAGTCGACAAAGCCGAGTAGAGGAGATTGTTAATGACATGATGGTAATCCTTGAACGGTGCACGGGATAAATGCACCATGTCGCGAATAACCTCGTCGCGGAGGGGACGAGCATTGACAAGGTAAGAGTGGTAGAAATTAGTCAACGCGTTGACTCCATAATTGTTGTGTCGTGTGAAAAGATCATCAATGGCTAGACGCCGAAATTCATTGTACAGTTGCAGATTGAAATTGCGTGTAAGGCATTGAGCCCAGAAACGATAAGGAGGGCCTATACTTAGGCCATGCGATGGAGGGGTGACCCGTGGATCTTGAGCCCCGAAAGCGGTATTGCGAAAAAATTGGATTGAGTTGCGGGCATGAACGGACTTTTTGTGGTGACGTGAATCGGCTTGTCTGGGCGTGAACGGCGGAGCAGTAGGGGAAAGAGGGGAGTCATCGGATGTCATATCACTTGATGCTCGACGATGTTTGTTTTCGGCATGGAAGCTGGCACACGAGAACACGAATCAGTCGTCGTCAAGGACTACCAAGCTAGACTCCAGGAAGTCTCATCATACCCAGTAGGTTGCTCCGCCGTCCAAGAGCAGAGGGAACGGTTTTCCGGTTGATGCGACTTTAGTCGACGCGCTGAAAAATCATCGTTAATATCCGCGTTGCCAATGGGTTCAAAAGTAGAGGTTGCCTGATTTAGGTCTCCCTCAAAGGGTAATTGGTAATAAGAATCCACGGGGTTTCCTACATTGGCAATTTGATTTTGCTGCGGTGGCATTGACGGCATGAACTCAGGAGCTGTGGAAGACAGCGGCGTTTGAGAGCCACGCGATCCGGTACCATTGGGAATGAATTCCCGCGGCGCACTGAAGCCATTGAGTACACTTTCGGCGTGAGAGTTGAAGGGAACATTTTCGTAGTTCTTGGGCTGTTTGGCGGGGGCAACACCGTCGTGCTGGGCAGAGGGATCACGCTGGTCAACAGGGAAGACCCACTGAGCCCACTTCTCGCGTGAACGCAGGCGGTCGAGACCGTCCTCGCCAACCTGGTACTCGACGTTGCGGAGACCGCGGGAAACGTGGCGGAGAAGCTCAAAATCCTCAGTCAAAGACTTGACACGCTTGAAGTTAGCGAGAACACCCAAGGGGACGAAACCTTGACCGTCCATGTGACGACGAAGGAACATGTCCTTGCACAGGTTGTCAACCGAGAAGTAGTACTCCAGCTGCATAGAGAGCATGGGCATGAGCGAGAAGGGCTCCATGTACTGCTGGTAGGGAACTGCGCTCATTGGGCCGGGAGCCACAGCCTGGTAGCCGTACATGTTCATGTCATTGCCGTAGTAGGCAGGATAGGGGCCAGCAGAGGCGGGCAATGAAGGCGACCTCAGGGGCATGCGGTTACCCTGCTGAGAGCCGTTGGGAACACCGTTCTGAGAGCGCTGGCGCTCGTTGAAGCCGCCAAACTTGGGGTTGCCGAAGTTGTTGGGCATGTTGAACTGGCCATTCTGGCCACCGAAAGAACCACCATAACCTCCACGACCGCGGTTTGAGCGACCTCCACGCTCACGGTTGAACTCATGGAAACCAACAGGGTCGGCAGACTTGGAGCCAGACTCTGCGCGGCGCTCGTTGGCACGAGCGGCCATTTGGGGGTCGACAGCCAGGTTAGCAGCGCGAGAGTTGCGAGCCTCCTGGTTCTTGCCAAATTGCTTGCCATCACGCTGGGGACGGGCGTTCTCGCCGTTGGTCTGCTTTCCGTTGGAGTGTGTGGCATCCTCAGCACCGCGAGGAGCTCGGCCGCGCTCGGCAGCCTGGGTTTTGCGACCCTCAGCTGGAACTTCGGTACTGTCGGAGCGTCTGGCCTGAGCGGGCAACGAGGCGGCACGTCCAGTATTGGCCTCAGTACGTCCTCGCTCACCGGCAGCCTGCTTGGCAGCTCCTTGGGCAGCCTGGCCCGAAGCAGCCTTCTCGCCAGCAGCACCGGCACCGTGAGCAGCGCCGCGGCCACCATCGCGTCCACCGCGAGTGGGTCTGCGGCCACCACGGCCACCACCACCAGCGGTAGGAAGGGGGGTGTTGAAAACAGCAGTAGGAACGTAGTTAACGGGCATCCACTTTTCCTTGCCGTGGGGACGAATAACGGGACTCTTGTCGGTCTTTTCCTGAGCCTTCTTCTTCTCTTCACCCAGAGCAACTTCGGGAGTGGGCCATGCGGTAGCATCTCCGACAGCGGGAAGAGCCTTTCCACCCTCAGTCTTCTTGCCACTCTTAGCACCCTCATTCACGCCATCGGCACCCTTCTTCTTGGAGTTGGCCTTGGACGACTCCTGCTGGGTCTCGGTGGACTTGCTGGAGGTAGCTGGTGTAGCGGGAGCAGTCTTGGATCTGGCATCCTGGGCCTCTCTGCGCTGTTGCCAAATATTTACGGAGGGGAGAGGAGCAGCCTTCAGCTCCTTGGGAGGGGTGTTCTTCTCGGACTCATCGCCCTTCTCGCCCTTCTCAGACTTATCAGACTTGTCCTTGGAACCTTCCGAGCCATCCTCAGATTTATCAGTCTTTCCATCAGCCTGAGATTTCTTATCTGAAGAGGACTCTGAGTTGCCATTGGGTGTATTGGAGGAATCACCCTCTTTCTGGGCGTTCGAGCGGTTGTTCACGCTTGGTGAAGAGGTCCTAGAGGTGACAGCCTTGGATCTGGCCTTGCTAGTGACAGTCGTAAATTCGGCCTCTTTCGGCTCATCGGCAGACTTCTCTGAATCCTGCGGGGTCTCGGATTCTGGGGCGGCAGTAACAGGTTCCGCAATAGCATCATTGCTCTGCTCCTCCACCTGAGGCTCAGCCTTCTCAGGCTCCGAGGCTGTCTTATTGGGAGCGGGGGTTCCCTGCAAGCCCTTCGCGGCTTGCGCGTATGAAAATGTAGAGTTAGAGCTCATTGTGGGCTCGTTGGGACAAAAAACTCAGTTTGAGCTTAAAGGTGAAATTCGATGATGCGGCGAAGCGGAGATATTCCCTTCGACGAGCCTGGAAATCTCAAAGGATGTCCACGCGCGAGACTCCGGCACAGGTGTGATTCAGAAGAAAGCTTCCACCTTCTTGCAACCCCACCAAAACGCAGCTTCTGTGTCAAATCACTCCCACTCGGCTTGGTGCGGAGAAGTCGGAAACACGTAGTTTTTAGCTGGGAACGGGCGTAACTGTTGTGTTGACAGTCTAGAGCACGGTTGGCATCGATCGAACCGTCGGGTCTCGGTATGAAGGAGGAAGAGTTCGAATAGCTGTTGCGGAACACACAGATCGAGTCAGGAACGCAAAAAAATTCCTCAAAGGCAGAGAGAAGGCACAGCCTAGTCAATGTCGAAGGCCGTGCGGACAAAGGTCGAGCTGTTGCCGCGCACGTTTGAGTTCGTGGCTTCGCTTCGGAATGCCACAAAAAAAGTGTTCCTTGTCTCAGTCCACCCACGTTCGAATCTCGTAGAGGATGACGACGGCCGGTAGGTGTCCAGTCGACAAACAGTTTCACGTATCGAAGTAGGGATGCGAAGCACGAGAATCCGAAGCGGTTTCCTGAGGGAGAGATCGGACCTTTGTAAGCGATGTGAATGGAAAAAAAAAGGCGATGACCGCACACGAGCGCGCGAGATCGCGGGGATCAGAACGTGAGAGAAGAGAAAAATCTCGGTTCTCTGGATCCGGAAAGAGGGAGAGGTACCGATTGAAGCAAGAAAATCCCGCGTTGAGAAGGAGGAATGAAGCCAGGAAATAGGTGAAATGCGCGAAGAAAGGGAGGAAGAAACAAACGCCCGGAGGGGTTGGAGGGGAGGGGAGTGGTGAAGGGTAAGAGAGGAGGAACGCAAAATTATTATTTGGGTTACGGGGTTGTGTTGGTACTTACAGGTAATTAATTTGCAGGGGAAAACATCCACGGTTTGTACCTGTTGATCGTTTCAAACTGATATCTTTAGAACCGGCGGAATTTGGTTGTGGAATTTCGCATAAAAAAATTCTCCTATGGAGACCTTGTGAAAACCCGAAATCCCTCGGTGCCGTACGCCCGAAACGATTGTACACAGTTCTTATCTAGGTAGCTTAATGAAAATTGGCCTTTTGATGTTCACATTACGATTTGTTACTCAAAGTTACCCTCTCATTCTCTTAAGAACAGAACTAAGTAAGCTTTTAATCCGCCATCCCGGCTTCGGCTAACCCTAGCTATACACTATATAGTCATAGGTCATCACCGATGACGCTTTCAACAAGCCTCATCCAAGATCCATTGATAGTGTATAATTGATCAGTTGTTCGGGTTTTCTACCTGGATGTGAGGGGGAACTAGGAAGTATCGCTGTTTTCAACTAATAGGCAGGCACAGGCACCAAACTCACTCACTGACAGACATTGACAGCTACCCTAATAGTGCCCTATGTACCAATCAGTCACTTAGAAGTACCCCGGCCAGTGTGGTATGTGTGTGTCAGACTTTTTCAACCCCTCGTAGAAGATTCAACGGCACATTTTCATTTTTTTAACGTTAGCACCCTTCGCAGGGTCCACCGGAACCCCTCCGCCAATTGGCTCTGGAGGCACACATCCGTCTACTTGTCGTGCAACGAACAAGTTCAGTTCATCGCCTAGGTGGGTTTGTGGACTTGTACTGAACCTACATTCTACGTAGGTCACTAAATAGGTATATTTTTAATTATACAGTAACTATGGAACTCTTTCTTTGTGATTCTCCTCCGTGGAAAATCTCGGATATACGAACCGGCGAACGCTCGGGTACCTGGCGGGTGTACGGGGTATACGTAATACAGCCCCGATTCAGATGATAGTACATTGAGGCTACAGTACTATGTAGAATATCTCAACTTGGGTAGTAACTTGAGCAGTAGCATCTTGCCAAGGAACTACTGCCAGCACTAGCTACAACCCAAGCCGTCTATGCTCCGCTATGGTTCTTTGTGCGACCGAATGTGATTTCCTGAATTTGCTTATCCTAGGATGGTTCGCGCTCATACAGGGTCTTAGCTAGGGTTTGCAAAATCTATCGGATTGTGAAACTCATCCGTATTTTCCTTTCTTGTCGGTCTGCTCTTGGCAAGAACAATACATGCAGTAATTCCAATCGGCAGAGAAAGGATTAGGGCTGAGGGCAACGGAATCCGTCGGAATGGGGTGGATATGTGTAATCTCATTACGCAGTACAGGAGGGGGGTCCTTGGAACGTGGGATAAGGTATCTGTATTACCCGGATCATCTTGGTGATATTTCGGATCTGGAGGTACTGTACGTTGTACATAGTATCGAACTTAAAATTATTAATGATAAGTGAATGTGAGATGGATGTCCCGGAACGCCCAGGCTTTCAACGGAAATATACGCTGTTCATATCTACCAATGCCGAACACTGACCAGCACCTGCTCCCTTGCATCCAACTCGACTGCGCCCATGGGCCCAGTCACGAACCCAAGGCGCGTAAGCACCTGCCAGACTAGTTTTCTCTTCAGGGTCTCCCGGACTGGAATTTTCTCCAGGGCGTCGATACCGTTGAAGTATTTCAGGAATATAGGCCAATACTTCTGCAGGAGGGTCTGAATGTCCTTCGGCGCAATGTCCGGACTAGTCGCTTCGAGAGATTGTTCAAAGCCCGGTTTGTCCGGGAATCGAGCGACAATTTCATCGAGCCAGCGGGACTCGAGTGGAGAAGCACGATGGGGCGAGAGAATGAGGGATGAGAGTCGCAGAGCTGTGGATCGGTCGAGAAGCTTATGGGACGTCCGCAGCTGTAAGTGCGCATCATTTCGGCCCGGCATAGGCGTCTCGTCGCCGCTGCCATGGCTGGCCAGTGAAGAAGAAGATGATGAGCTTGCATCGTCTTCATCATCGCTCGAGTCTCCATCAATCCCGGCGTTGGAATTCGCCTTAGCAAGATATCGATCCACCTCTTCTTTTCGGAGGGCGGTCTCAACAGCCAGTTTGATTTCAGGTGTCACCTTGATACGGGCAAATGTTCGCAGCTGCGTGACCCAGCCGCCGCGAAGAAGCCATGCCAGGATGGTAAAGTATGCCTCCTTGTGATCCTTGCTGGGGATAAAGCTGCTGTAGGGACGTGGCGTGCCACTCAGGGCAGACAACATCTTCGGCAAGCTAGGTAAGGTCGGAAAAGCCGTCTGATAGGCGATGGTCGCGACTTCGAGCTTGCTCAGGTCACAGTTGGGGGACACGATGTATGTGTCTCGCTGGTGGATGGGGGGAATGGCTCGGGCACGGCGCCAGTAGACCAGATGACTGGCCAGCATTTGGATTGTAGAAAGCGGGATCCCTGAAGAAGCGGATATCTGCGCAAACGATTTGGTAGGCTTTGAGCATCGAATATAATGAGCCAGTGCCGGAGCAAGAGCACCGCCTGAGAGCTCCACATCCTTAATGATGGCAGCCTCACTGTCCAACAGGAGCAGGGCAAAGTGCTTTGCAAGGACCTGATGCGGTGTATTGTTCTCGTCGGCACCCGGGTCATCCACAGGCGTTGCACTGTCGGCAGTAGTCAACCACAGACCTGGGTAAGCCTTGTCGGTGGGTCCGGCAAGGTATGGAGTAGAGGTGAGCGGAGGGATCTGCAATGAGATTGAAACGTCGTGGCTGAGTGACACAGATGCGATCTTCGATGCTGAGATGCTTGTGTAGACAGTATACATTGCTCGTGCCAAAGAAGACTGCTGTATAATCTCCGAGTAGAGATTATGAACTGATGTTTCTGGTACTTTGTTAGCAGGCTGGTCATAGAACAAACAAAATGGAAACATACTTGTTTCCCGTGCCTTTCGTCGCAACTGTAAGATGTGCTGCGATTCCCTCCACACATAATCCGTGCGAGCCTGTTCCCACTTCAACGCCTTCGCAAACTTCTTGATAATATTCTCATAGATCTCCTTGACCCGCATCGAATACTCTAACAAAGGAGGATCCATAACAAAAACCACATTAAACATCGTCATATGATCCTTATCATCCGAATCCGCCGACCCATCAGCATACTTCCCATGCCTCGCACTAGTGTAAGAAGCCCTCTTGGTGGTATCCGTAGGCGAAACCGCCGAATCGGCCAGAGAAGCAACACTAGCGACCATTTCAGGCGAAAGAACCATATCCTCATCCCCCTGCCCATCCTCAGACTCATGATGGCCCAACTCCCCACCTTCCCACTCAGCACGACGCTTCTTCTTCTTCTTTCGGCGCTGCTTGCGCCAGCTCCCATCCTCACGCACGAAAACAGGCCACCCAATCAACGCCAGATCATTGATCCCAACCTCGAAACGGCGTTTATGCCACGACCTCGACGGACTGAGTAGTTTCTCCCACACGCTCCCAGGAACACCAAGAAGCGACTCCCAAGGCGCCCGGAACGAGCCCTCATGCTCATCATCCTCCATATCTGACCCCGCGCCCCTCTGCCTCCTCAATGACGAAACACGCCCAGAGCCCAGCGACCCAGGCCGATGTGGTTCTGTATTCGGCGACGCGACAGAGGCATGATCATCGAGGCCGAAATTGCTCGCTCGCCGACCGATCGCAGACCCAGACGCAGTAGCGTGCACCTCCCGCTCCTCTTCATCTTCGTCCGAGCTGAGTCCGCTCTCGGAGCTGGAGCTGGAATCGGTGTTCTTGGTGCCCTGTCTGCTGCGCGTGCGGGATGTGCGTCGCCCACCCTTCGTGGTTGTCTTTAGGCGGTTTTCACTGAGTGGGTTTGGCGGGTAGTGGAAGACAAGACGGGGGCCGGTGCGTGAGCGCACGATTAGGATTATTGCGACTAGACATGGGTCTGGTGGTCGGGCGATTGAGGACATTGGGGTGTTGGATCGATGTTGGAGATAGGAAGCTGTGGCTGGGCGGAGCGGGTTCCCCGCATGGGAAACTTGAGCCAACGGTGGTTTGTTGGACCTCACGGATTACAGTGGTCGGAACTATTTGATAAAATCTTCATTTTGCTCTCTTCCGGGAAGTATATTACATTTTGTATGTACAATGCTTTCAAACAACGCCTGTATGCCCGGTCTTATCCTGGTGGAGAGTGGCCGGTTTTGATATCGTACAATTCATCCACCACTTCTAACTTTTAATGCCCTGATTATTTCTTTTGTTCCGTCCCTTGCGCTGGCTCTTGAGCTGTTGTCTTGTTCTTTGCTTGGTCCTCCTTGAAAATAAGCCCCAGGTTCTCGAAGTTATCTGGCGCCATCAAGTTCCTGTGCGGAGAACGAATCGGTCAGCAAATAACCCCCGAGACGAGCATGATGCCCCGATCATAACTCTCTTCCGAAGATCGATATGTTCTAGGCCCATACGAGGTGGAACGTACTTGTCCATCCGGCAAGCGAGGTAATCTTTAGCGAGTCTGCGGCATGCCTCGTCGTTGGTGCCCCTGTTGGACTTGATGCATTTCAAATAGCCGGAAATGATGTGCTTGCACTCTCCTAGAAGTCACACAAGCCATTAGCCATGCTCCATCTGGCTGGAACCTGCGTACACAGGAACCACCTGATCCGTAAGAGTCGATTTCCGTACCTTCGTGATCGAGTGGGAAACTACCGCGCTCAGGCCTTCAAATTAAAACGTGGCATTAGCAAGACTGTTCAGTGATGGATTCAGCAAAAGCCAGCATGGTTTCCGTAAGAAAAGCGGCATTCGCAAAGAAAGCGTCGCGCGGCAAAGACTCACGGCGAGGGCTTGTAGTTAATTGAGCCACCTCCGGGGGCTCCGAAACTCATCTTGGGCGTATCTAGTATGAATAAACCTCGGTGACTGAGCAAAACAGTCGAGAATCAGGTCGTACGATGCAGCAAAGCGCAGTGAAGGCGACGCAGGATCTCGGGCCTCGGTGACAAACAGAGCAAACCTATCAAACATGGGCTCGGCCAACCAGCGTTGCAGGATGCGGCCGATGATGTATTCTGCGACAGGATACTAGGAGAATGCGGCAGATAAGCGGACTATGATATACGTCCGTCAATCAGGATTGCAGGTTTTTGAGGTGAATGCAGTGTTTGTTGGAGAGAGTATATATACCGGGTCTCCGGGTCACCTAGCTCAGATTACTTCATTTTCTCAGGAACTTGTTTTCCTCATCATTCAGACCCATTGTCACCCCCCAAAGAACAATCAAATTCCTTTTCTCTAACATCAGCCAGATTTCAATATGCCTATGTACGTTTTATTCCCTATGGTCTAGCTTTCCAAACCACCCGCCCTTCCCCGCATGTACAGCACTAACAATGGAACCAGGAAACTCGACGGAAGCTGCCAATGCGGCGGCGTCAAATTCACCCTCCAATCCCAGACCCCGGTCCCATACCAGCTTTGCGCCTGCAGCATCTGCCGCAAAGTAGGCGGATACAGCGGCAGCGTGAACATTGGCGGCATCGCCGACAGTCTTCAGATATCTAAAGGCAAAGACCTGATCAAGTATGTCTTACATCCTATTCTCCGGTCCCATACCTACCATGTACTTGGGAAACAAAGAGTGCTCCAGGAATCCCCAAGACTAATCTATATAGAAAATACTCCGGAATCAAAGACCGCGGTAAGCCAGAGGAAGAGCACTGCTCCTCCGAGCGCAATTTCTGCTCTAACTGCAGTACCATGCTCTGGGTGTGGGATCACCACTGGCCCGAATTGATTCATCCGTTTGCTTCTGCTATCGATACGGAGCTGCCGGCGCCGGATAAGATGGTTTGTATTATGGGTGGGTCAAAGCCGGACTGGGTGCGGTGGCCGGATGGGGAGAAGAGTGTTCATGAGCTTTACGGGGATGATAGCTTGGAGGGATGGCACAAGAAGCATGGGTTTTTTGTCCAGTAACCCAAATATTGGTGTTTGAAACGGGTTGTGGTTTGAGCGAGGTGTTGGGGTACGGCATTGAGGGAGTTGAGATGGGTTGTGGTTTGAGCGAAGTGTTGGGGTACGGCATTGAGGGAGTTGAGATGGGAGGGAAGACGAGAAGGGTAGACGAGATACGAGGATTACAAGTTTTATTGAGAGGTAATGGGAATCAAGAAATTTTCATTGCAAGCTATGATGGGTATCAAACGAAACTGGAATGCGTATTAGCATAAGATCACAACAAGCCATGAGTGAAATATTGTGAAGATGGATGTGATCAGTTCTCCAAGGTGAAATAAAATTTGTTTCGTCAAAGTGATTCGGAAAGAACACAGCGAATTTTAGGGTTCATCAGGCAATTGGGTAGGAGTGAAGAGACGGCGATACTCACAAAGATAGCAGGGGTATCTACTGTGCAGTCAAGGTCCTAAATGATTGATCGCATCGAGTCAGCAACGGCATTCAAAGCACAATGCAAGCGTATAAAGCGAATCAAAACATGGCAACTATTTCAGGCTTCAGAAAGTCAGCAGTGGACCACGTAGTGTCAGAATCAATGGCAACTCACCTCATTAAATCAGAATTTTGTGTGTTAATGTTCATCCCCAAAGTACCGAAGTACTCAGGTCCAACAGTGTGAATAACATGTTCATCATGATAGACAGGCCATGTTGAGTGTGTGCAAGAAAGAGAAAGTGTAAGATACCTAGAATCAAAGCGAGTTAGATCCGTGTTCAATGATTCGATTTGCTTGCGTCAATGCGTTGTGACAATGGGCAAAGGATCAGGTGACGAGTTCTCAACAAGTAATCCATTCCCATACGCCCACAGAGTTTGTACGCTCTGGTTTTATTGAGCGCAGGGAGATGGAGACGTTATGTCCGCCCGTTCGTTCAAGATATCTTCATGCTAGGCTCATGCCGCAACGGGGAAGAGGTAGTGAAGAGTGTGTATGTACCTGAACCATAGACTGTTAGCGTTGGTTCTGACAAGGTGCTTGATGCAAATTGTGAAGTGAGGTGTAGTCAGACAAGGCTGAAACTTAAAAGTAGACGATTTCCACACGTATATCTTAGGATCGAGGAATGCCATATGCATGTCTTGTTTTCATCATTCAAAAGGGGAGGGAGAGGAAGCGGGCGAGCCCAAAGTTTTTTCTTACCTTTTGAGAAGAGAAAAAAAGAAAATTCGGTCGAGGGACGAACACCATCATTAAAGTATTCCAATGTCCCAGTGAGACCAATGTGAAAATCATGAGAAGACCTGCTCGAGGGCAGAGCTACTCATAATCCCAGGAGAAAATTGAGAGAAGAAAAATTGGGAGCTTCCAGCTCCTGGACTGGAGCTCGCATGTACGAGAGAAGGAAAAAAAATTGTGGGTGGAGCGCGGAATATAAACGGAGCTCCGGTGACCGCGATGGCCCCAACACGCAGTTTGTCTGCGCGTCAAACACTAGCTCCAGCTCCACTTTGGAAACATAAAGAACCGATTTTGAAATAGACAATACTTCTTTATCGCTGCGAATAGTCAGTGTTGGGGTTTTAAAAGGCTCGGATCGGGCTGCAAAACCCGCGCAGTTTTCCGTGGCTGATCTGTACCTTGGTACCCCGCAGTGACCCCTCAAGTCATCAATTCCACTCCACGCAACCTCACCTCGCTAGCCTTCCATGTTGGCCTATTAAAGCTGGTTTATCATAACTCAAGCTTGGGTGAAAGGCCCCTCTATACTATCCCTGCATATTTGGTGCTACTCCCTGCTCTCTCTGATCCGCAAAGAAACGCCTCAGAATCTTGGGAACCAACATGACAGTCAAGAAAGTATATGATGTTGTGGTGGTCGGTGCAGGCCTCAGCGGCCTCCAAGCGGCTCTATACGTTAAAGCTGCCGGCCTCAGCGTCTGTGTTCTAGAGGCGACCAACCGAGTTGGTGGAAAGACGTTCACCGTCCAATCCTGCGAGAATGGGTTCAATGATTTAGGAGCCGCTTGGATCAATGATACAAACCAAAGCGAGATGTATAAGCTGTTCCAGAAATACGATATTGATGGAGAGGTTCAGCGGGACCATGGACATACCGTCCTCGAATCAGCCGATGGCTCCGTCGTTAAAGTCCCATATGGCCAAGAACCAGTGAGCAACCCTAAATTGAGAATTTCTCTCTTACAGGAATGTTCAGCCTAAATTGAACTATTCAGACCGCCTCACCCATATTCGAGAACCTACTTGAAATATTTCGAACGGAATCCTCAAAGGTTGACTTGGATGATCCTTCCAACTCTCCAGATGCCGAAGAGATTGATCAGCTTACATTCAGAGAATTCTGCGTGACTAGAGCCGAAACTGAGGAGGTCGCTGGATTTGCTGATTTGATATGCTCTGCTCTTCTAGGCGTGGAGAGTGATGAAGTGAGCGCTTTGTATATGCTGCACTATTTCAAATGTGGCACTGGCATCGACAATCTACTTTCAGACAAGAAGAATGGAGGGCAGTACCTACGTAACAGAGACGGTAAGTGCAAATCCAAAAAATGAAACACCTGAGGTTATTCAGATCCTGACTAGCCAAAGGAAACCAAACCATTTCACAACATATGGCCAAAGAGCTCGACCCTTGCACTGTGTTCTTCCGCAACCCGGTCACTTCAATCGATCAGTCCCAAGGAAATCTTTGTACAGTCTTGACAGAAGCTGGATTAGCTTTCCACTGTCGAAAAGTGATTGTCTCCGTTCCCACCACGCTTTATCCTTCAATCATGTTTAATCCTCCGCTACCCGACAAAAAGGCAACACTCGGCAACAATACAGCCATGGGATATTATAGCAAGATGGTATTTGTATTCGACGAGCCTTGGTGGCACAACGCTGGATTCTCCGGCGTTCTTGATTCTGAAAAAGGTCCCGCCAGCTTTACGCGAGATACCAGCATTCCCGCAGACAACCAATGGTCAATTACCTGCTTTATAGTCGGGGAGTCAGGGAGGCAATGGTCAAAGCTGTCTCGGGCCGCTCGACATCACGAGGCTTGGGAGCAATTCAGTAACAGCTTTGGCACATTCATTGACCATGTTCCAGAGCCGACCAATACATTGGAGATGGAATGGAATAAGCAGGCTTTCTTCCTTGGAGGCCCTTGCCCGATCATGGCCCCTGGAGTGCTGACTTCCGTGGGAACTGAGCTGCAGACATCATTTGAGAACATTCATTTTGTGGGGACTGAGACTGCCACCGTATGGCGAGGCTATATGGAGGGTGCTGTGCGATCCGGGCAACGCGGAGGTGCTGAAGTCATGCGGGCATTGTCCAGAAACTCCGCTAGTCAGCTTTGATAGCCATGAATTTTGTATAGCATCTCGGGCATCTTGGATTGGAAAGAATTCCAGCGTCTTAACCTTGGTTCTGCAACCTCATCCCGACGTCACTGACACCCAATTCTGTATCGACCCATGGAAGCTGTCCATAAATAACCGAAGATCTATACCATCAGTCTGACGTACAGTTGACTAGTTATAACACTTGATCTTCCACAAAGAATTCTTTCATTGAAGTGTACGTCTTCACAACATCCGACCTAACAAGATACCTTGACAGACTCAGAATGCCTACTAAATTTAAGCTCAACACTGGCGCCGAGATCCCAGCCATCGGCTTTGGTACCTGGCAAGATGCAGAATCGCAAGAGGCTGCCGTGGGAGAAGCAATCAAAGCCGGTTACCGTCACATCGACACAGCCCGGGTGTAAGCGGCTTGCCTCAACCTCGAACCCCAATATATGCAATGATTCTAACAAAAAGTCTGGACCTTTAGCTATCTCACTGAAGAAGCAGTGGGTAAAGCCATCGCTAAATGCGGCGTCCCACGCAAGGAGCTCTTCGTCACCACAAAACTATGGAACAACAAACATCACCCTGACGACGTAGCCGGGGCCCTTGAACAATCCCTCACCGACCTACGTCTGGACTACGTCGACCTATACCTGATACACTGGCCTGTCGCCTGGAAACGCGGTGAAGAACTCTTCCCAAAGAAGGGCGATGATTACATACTCGAAAACATCGACGTCGTCGACGTAGGTCTACCCCCACCAATCATTATTCACCTACAATCCTTAAAACCAACTGACCTCACCGTAGACATACAAAGCAATGGAAAAACTTCTCAAGACCGGGAAAACCAAAGCCATCGGCGTATCCAACTGCTCCAAGTCTGAAATGGAACGCCTCGTCAAAGAAGCATCTGTCATTCCAGCAGTGCATCAAATGGAATGTCACCCCTGGCTCCAACAAGAAGCTTTCACTGCATGGCATAGAGAAAAAGGAATCCATGTCACGCACTACTCGCCTCTTGGGAACCAGAACACGACGTATGGGGATAAGGGTGTAACCGGGAAGCTGATTGACGAGCCGCTTTTGGCGGAGATTGGAAAGCAGTATGGGAAGAGTGCCGCGCAGGTCTCTCTTGGTGAGTATTACGCTTTTGAATACATTTCTCCGAGTGATGGGTTTGTGCTGATAATGATTGTTTAGCGTGGGGTGTCACGCAGGGTCATTCGGTGCTGCCGAAGTCTAAGACGCCGTCGCGGATCAAGACGAATTTGGAGAGTGATTTCAAATTGAGTGCAAAAGATATGGAGAAGATTCGGACAATTAACAAGAAGATTCGGTTCAATGATAGTAGTGGGGAGTTTGGAAGGGACTTTTTTGATGGTTGTGAAGATAAATGAGTTTTCTGGTATGGGAGATGATGTGCGACTCTATTTGAAAAGTGCTCTTCGTTATTCCAGTTTCATCTTATTAAGTTCAAGTGTTAAATTTTGAAAATTGCTAGAATGTTTCCATACTTTTCAATCAATTTATCTAGGTGTGTCTTTGAGGCCTGCTTCATAGATGTCGAAAGCTCTCTGTTCTGAGGTACTACTTCGACTGATCCAGCACTTTCTGCATGGAATGATCATTGTGAATGACATTTGATGAGCACATTTGGAAATCCAGACTATAGTATCTGCAAACAGCTTTCGAAATGAGATGAGCTAACACACACCTAGACTTTAATGCATATCGTGTGACGTCATGGTCAAGCTTGACAAGGGAGCTTAAACACCAAGCCACCTAGGGATGTACTATGTATTCACGCCCACTCAATTGCACACCACAATCAAATTACCATGGGCTCAGTTTCGCACGGCTTTGCCCTAGTTACCCCGGCCTCACGGGGCTTAGGTTTCGCCTTCGCCCAACAGCTCTTGGCACGCACAACTCTCCCCGTCGTGGCAACAGCGCGCAAGAACTGTGACCAAATCCGGGACCAACTTCTGTCCACCAATGGATTACAGGCAAGCGCAGAAAAAAGACTACATGTGTTCGAGGTAGACGTTAAAGGTAGGTCAATCTCCCAAGCCTGATCATCGTGTCAGCTAACAAATACCCCTAGATGAATCTACCATTTCATCAATGGCAGAGAGTATTCGTCGTGAATTACCAGATACACCACTCCGTCTCGCCCTTACAGTACCGGGTGTATTGCATGTCGAGAAATCACCATCTCAAATCGACGCAGCGAATGCGTTGGATAGTTTCCAAGTCAACGCTCTCGGTCCACTTTTACTGATGAAACATCTTTCGCAATTCCTTCCGACGAAATCATCACCTGCATTTCCAGCCCCTGAAGCCAGTTCAGAAGGCTCGTTGAACCTCCCATCACATGCGATCTACGCCATGATGGCCGCTCGTGTCGGGTCCATATCCGACAATAACTCCGGCGGTTGGTATTCTTACCGCGCGAGCAAAGCCGGTGTTTATCAGATTGTAAAAACCTTTGATTTGTATTTAAGAGGAAGATGTAAGGAGAGGGCGCTTGCTGTGGCGTTGCATCCTGGGACTGTGAAGACGGATTTTACGAAGGAGTTTTGGAATGGGAGGGAGATGCTTGAGCCGGCGGACTCGGCGGAGAGGTTGTTGAAGTTTCTGGTGGAGATGGAGCCGGGGGTTAAGGGTGGGAGGGGACGTTGTTGGGATTGGAAGGGGGAGGAAGTCATTCCCTAATACACGGAACATTTGAAGGTTATTCGATATTGGAAGAAAAGAATTAATGGGAGAAAGCACTCTTTGTAGATCGTCAATTCGTGATTCACATTGATGCGTGCACTAGCACTTTATAACGGTAGAAAGAAGCTTTGTGCTTCTTATCACACGTGTTAACCCCGAAAGCAATCAAGATGGATCACAGCTTAATCCACCTTCCCATCCAGGTATCAACAATAGACTTCGCCTCATCCACCAGCCCAAGATCAAGCAGCAACTGCGTCGAACCCCGAACTGCCGAATCTAGAGCCGAGAAAATCCATGCATGGGTATAGCTAGTATGCTCACCAATGAAGATAGTCTTGAACTCAGTCTGGTAATATGCTGGCAGATACAACTCTTGTTGTCCGACAAGCGGATCACACCATGCGCCAACCTGGTGGCGATCGGTTTCCCAGCACTGGCGGTCATAGATACCAGTGAACTGTTCAGCGGCAATTTCACCATGGACTTCGACCATCGTGCGCTGGATGAGGGCTACATGCTCTTCAGGGTTTAGGGCAGCGGTGGACCGGGCGTCTGTGCCGGAGATGTATGAGGCGAGGATCACGCCAGGTCCAGTACCGTTGATATTGTAGGAAGGGTAGCAGACGTTGCCGACGCCGGGGACATCAACAGAGCCGCAGCCGCCGATGATGGGTTCTTCGAGGTGTTCCCAGAAGCGGGTTTCGTAGAGGAGGGCCATCTTGCAAGCTGGGTCATAGTTTAGGGATGCGATTGCTCGGCTGAGGAGAGATGAGTACTGGGGCATTTCCCAGAGGCGGACTTTGCTGAATGGGGCTGCGACGACGGCGTAGTCGTATTCTTCGGACTTGTTGGGGACCATTTGGAGCGGGTCGTCGCGCCAGGTAACGGCGACCTTGCCGGTTTCTTCGTTGTAGGATAAACCTGCCACGGTGCGGTTAAGGGTGAGCTTACCCTCGACGTGAGGGTAAAAGGCTTTTGGCAGGGATTCGAGGCCCTTGTCGATGGTGCGCCATTTGGTTGCGGAGAAGTAAACGTCGTCGTAGAAGTCACCCCAGATCGGGTAGTCTGTTGTTCCTGCGGCATAGTCGGTGATGTTGGCGTTGTAGCCCAGCGCATAACGCATATATCCGGCTTCAGACCAGTGGAACATGCCATCCTCAATGGCCTTCTTGTGCGCCTGGTACATGTTGGTTGCGATTTTGCGAATAGTTGCCTTGTCATCCAGGGTAGTGTAGTTAGAATAAGCGGCTTCTGCGGCGGCAACAGCTGATGTGTTTGATGATGGTGCCGTGTAGAGGAGGGAAGCATTGGCTGCTACTTGAGCAGCTGAAGGGATGCGACCATCGGGCAGACGGACACCTCCCGAGTCGGCAGGGACATTAGGGCTGTTCTGAATCCACGGGATGAAGTTGACTTGGAGCTCGGGCTTGTCAGCGTTCATCTTGTTCAGAACACCGGCGAGTTGGAAAACCATGCGGTGATCCATGATCTCGAGAGTTTCATTGGTATCAGCATAGGTGATGCTGACAGGGAATCGCATGGGCCCCATCTCCTGGTACTGGTACTGGTCTGGACGAGTGTTGTTCAGATATTTAGTGCGAATACGTCCACCGACTCGCTCAGATGACTCGTAAATGTGCCAATCGTGAATACCAACGGACGAGAGCAAGTGGCTTGTCATGAGTCCGGACATTCCACCTCCGAGAATGGCGACTGAAGTCTTCTTGGCCTTGGATACAAATGCGTCACTCTCCTTCTTAGATTTCATATAGGCGACTCCATCAAACCACGGTCCCATGGTGTCTGCCACATCTGCAATACTCTGACGCTTAAGAATAGGCGAAGATACGGTGATGGGCGAAGACCGGCCAAGAAGACTTGAACCGGAGAATGCATGTAGACAGTGTGCATGAGGAGCATCCAGAGGAGTCACCCAGACAAATCGTTCTGGATGAGCTTCACGTTTCACAAACGTGGTACCAATCTCATGGTGCCCCTGCCAGGCATCCTGCATATCGCATTCACCGTATACAAGCTGCAGAGGGCCTTCAAAGGCGCTGTCGAGGAACTCCACATGGATGTTGTGCAACGAGTCGGCCGTCACATCTCCAGGTGAGTGGAATCGTATGACCTCAACATCTCGTGGCGCAACACCAGCCAGGCTGAGCCCTGATATTCCCAATCCAAGGAGGATATGCCGCAGGTCCTTCATGTCTGCTTGAGCAAGGATGCCCTGAAAGTCTTGTTAGAAAAGTATATGATCCACCAGAGATATATCGACATCGACCTGTTTAATTTATATCTACGCTGCTCTGAGGATTACGGGTCAATTGCAACGTCAGATTTTGATAACGTTCTTTGTTTTACCTCCACATTCGGATCCTGGATGCGTTAATGCACTATAGTATCCTTATCACAGTATATTAACATCTTGCTGGACATCGAGGAGTTTGCTCGGAACTTCCGTATACCCCGACAAGATAATCGGAACAATCGATAACTTGATATAGGTTTACGTAAATCTGAATTGACACGCAAAGGGCGTGCAACCATCCTAATCTCGACCGACACGGCCGAGGATGGGGCGAAATAACGCCTGAGATTCGCTCAAGCGGCCGGCAAAGCTGTTATCGCAGCTACTGGGATAGCTCCAGCAGTCTATCTTATCAGTGACGATGCGAGGGGTACTCGAGGCGGGGTGCGCTATGATTATCAAGCATCACATCCTGCTTCCGATCTAGTATTAGGCGAACGATCGGAGGATGGCTTGGCAAACATGCCAATGCCACGAGGGGAATGTGCGCAGATATGCATGAATTCCAGAATAACCCCAGCAATGTAAGTGGAATGTTTGGAACATGCAAAGCACCTTCGTCTCATTCATAGCAATTTTAATATTGAAGCGGGGTGACACTTCCGGGGTAAGTGAGGGTTCTGTTGGAAGGAGATGCACCCACTTTCCTAGTCAAGTCAAGTTTGCGATAACGATAGGGAAGTATAGCTTATCAACAGCAGCAGTCAGCATTGAAGCGAACGCGACACGGCTCGGCAACGGGCCTTGGCAGGCTTATCAGGGGCTCTACTTGCCAGTGAGTCATGAAGGCCCGGGCCCCCGGGTGCGGAGAGTTCTCCGCGAATGCCACGTCCGAACAATAGGCTAATTTATGCACCGCAATGTTATGGAAGTTAGTGTGCGTTATTGCGATGGATAGCGCGATTCCGCAAACACGTGGCAGAACATCTATGTCACATTGGCTTTCATTCCGTTTGACATGGGCAGACATGCAGTCAAGTCTGCAGGAGTATGAAGGCGGATGTTGGGACAGTATATCTGATGTCATGATAGCGCATGTTGAACGGTCCAGAGATATGGTAGCAGCATCTCATAGAATTGGCAGTACTTAATTGGGACTTTCAAGTATATAACTAGCCATAGCCTCGGCGCTAGAGTTATCATATTTCGTACCCACTGAACCCCAGAAAGACCAAGACGGTCTTCTATGAAGATCTCTTCTTTACTTTCTCGAACGTAGCATCAGGAAGAATTAGGGGCACCATACCGGTCTACTACAGACATAAAAGCCATGTAAGCTAGGCGAAGGATCTGTGTAAAAGAGGGAAACTTAAAGAGGAGCAGCTACGGCTATCTAGATACATGGTGGTAACCTGGTAGATGCATGCTGCTGCGCTGGCCGCTCCCGATGCAGTTCAAAAGGCAGTCGCGGAGGCTAGGCGTCGTAGAAATTGGAAATTCATTGAGTAATTGGCGACACTTGAAGTAAGATAGTGACAATGGGTCGTCATTAGATATGGATGCCTCGGTTTGCCAGCGGCTATGTCTTGCTTTTTGGTTCCTGATGAATAGGGGGTGGACAGTTCACTTCGTGCTTAATTGGCTTTTTCGAAATTATTGACCAGATAGGTCTTCTGAGATAAATTCCTCGACTAAATCAGGGCTTGTAGCACGGGAATTTGACATTCGTGGTTGGCTTAATCCTTTAATATTCGTCTTATTTTTGGATTTGGTAGCGGTGACCCCTCCTTCTCTAAACTTGGAGAACCAAGACCTAACCTTCTTGAGATTCAGAAGCAGGGCGGATAGAGATGATACTGTGACTTTTGGAGCCGTGACGGCCCCGCTCCTTTAGCGCTTGTTCTAAGGCTCTTAGTGGCCACAAGAGTTCAGATCTTTTATAAAGGGATACAGATTGAGTTCATGCTCAAACATTTAAATCTGTTTCTATCACACACTTTAATTCCTTCAAGATGCGAATACAATATGATGCGACTTCATCGCATCAAATATTACCCATCTCTTCTTGTGTCCATAATCTCCCGGATATCATCTGCTCATCATGTATAGCTCGAGTTTCCAAAGCCCCAGCAATCCCTCATCATAACACGAGAGATTCACCGAACTTGGACAAACCCCTTTTTTCCCCTAGTGACGCTATTCACCGCCGTAAATTATGTACCCTGTCATTGAAACGAATGAATCGTATTTCAAGTATCTGGCAGAAAGAGGCGGGAGGGAGGACCAGAATGGAAGGTGCAAGTGATCGAGCACGGAAAGTACGCCCCGCCATGATTCGTGCACATCGTGCATGGAGCTTCACCGGAGTTACTCCGTAGTACCGTATCTCCGTATCCTGGTGCTAGCGAGAGAAAGCATATCCATGTGAGACCTGGATTCACCCCCTTTTTTGAACGTCATAGAGGTTTCAAAATCCTCCAGATCTGCTCCGCCAACGCAACTTGCCTACCATTTTAAGAATAGGGGCAGCAGTGTACCCCTTCGCCACGAGGAAACAAAAGCCTACCCGAGGCGGTATCCCCAGAAAATACCCCAGATCTCAGCAAAGGTAAAAAGGGTAAAGCAAAAGCTTTCAACAAACCTTAACCCACGCCACCAGCAAGCCAAACTCTGGGCAGTGTAACCATCTTATACCTCCACCAGCAAAAGCGCAAAAAGGCGTTAAAAACAAGTATACAGCCGAATACTAAACCCCCGAAGTTGCCTCGGGCCCCCGGACTTCGCGCGGAACGAGCCCATTCCGGGGCTTTGAGTGCCTATCCCCCGCACTCTCTCCACATAATGACTATCGGACCCGCCTGCCTGCCGAGGTTGGTGTGTTCGACCCGCGAATCAAGTTTAGCAATTGCGCTCGATGCAAAGGAACCCTGGCCTGTTATGGGGCTGGAGCCTAGAGTGCTTGCTGAGTCTGGAGTTTCTCCGATGGCTTGGCTTGGGCCTTGGGCTTTGGGTTTCTTCGTGTTGAAGAGGGTTGAGTGGAGTGTAAGAGATTATGGATTATGGGAATATAAGATCCTCTGAGAGGAATTGATCGTCTCTCGAAATTTGAATATCTTTTCAGGGCCTTCTGCGGCCACCTTTTGATTTTGTGATTTTTTTTTTTTTTTTTTTCATTTTACATACAATCTAACACGTTCATAATGTCGGACGACAATATCAGCGAAAAGCAGGAAGCTTCCACCGTCGAGATGCTACGTCGCATCCAGACGGCAGAGAGTGTTCTGCTTCCTATCCCGCGCGATGCATTCGAAAAGCTCTATTTGAGTCCTAAGATCCCGACTGCGGGCAATCTGCGACGCACCTTTGGTAACCCGACGCCAATCTCACTGTTAGGCTTCTTGCTTGCTGCGACACCTTCGGCGATGTCGACGATGGGGTGGAGAGGGTCTGGTGGGAATGGAGGTGCTATCTTGTAAGTTCCCTGGCCTGAAGAACTTGAGCACCTGTGCTGATTCCGAGGTCCTAGACCGGTATATATCTTTTTTGGGGGTATGGTTCAGATCTTTGGAGGAGTTGGTGAATGGATTATCGGGAACACATTCTCCTGCGCTCTGTTCTTCACCTATGGAACTTATTGGATCATTCAGGGTGCGAGCAATATGCCCTTTTTTGCGGTCGGTACCAATTACTCGCCAACGGGAAATTCATTGGAAGGAATGACGACGCATGAGTATAGTGCCACTGTCGGTTCGTGTACCTCTCTCGATTGAAGAGAATCCGCAACTAACATTTGAATCTTCCAGGACTATATTATGTGACTCTCGCCGTCCTAACCTTCGTCTACCTTATCTGCTCTATTCGAACCAATATCTGCCTTTTCCTAGCGCTATTCCTCCTCGTCATTACTTTTGCTCTGACGGCTGGTGTTTACTTCCAAACAGCGCTGGGTAATGCTCTCCTAGCTGCCAAGCTTCAGAAAGCGGCTGGTGCTTTTAATTTTGCTTTGTGCCTACCCATCTGGCATATCTTTATCGCGCAAATACTTGATGCCGTTGATTTCCCCATTACGCTCCCTGTTGGTGATTTAAGTACCGTGGTGCTTGGGAGGTCTCAGAAGTCAAGGAAGGTGGAGGTGGAGGGACAATGAATTGGAAAGAGGCAATACGGTCAAGGGCCAGTTGATTAGGAGTCTGAACGGGGAGAACTTCCAGATCATCAAGTATACATACGCAACCAACTGATGAGAATCTACACCTGATCGACCAGCCATTTCGACTTCATGTAGAAGACCCCGGTATAAACGCACAGATAGGATATGAACACTCATGTCATAGATTCGGAGACGGCATAGCATCGTTATAATAAACAGGGAAATCGCAGACCTCACTCAACGCCATCCCCCGACCCGACCCTCATCCCACCTCGCCTTCGCCTCCTTCCTAGCCGCAAGCTTCGAAGCCTCGCCCCTCACCCTCCTAACCCAATCCGTGATCTCCTTCTCCGTCGCCTTGCCATGGTGATCCTCATCAAGGAAACTCTCCTCCACTGCATGACAAACCGCCTCCTGCTCCGCGATAGCCGCGCTCAACCTCTGATACAAAGCCTTAGGCGACCACGGCGCCAGCGCAGTGTCCATCTCGGTTTGCTTCTTGCGCCAGGAGACTTCTAGGGATTGGTGCGTTAGAAGCATTTTCTCAGTTGAAGCGCGGAGCTCGGCGACGTGGGATTGCATTTCTAGGAGGCGGGTTACGAGGTCTTTGTTTGTTTGGATTAGGGATTCGAGGTGTTCTTGGCGGGATGTGTGCGAGGGGTGTTGGTTTGAGAGTGCGGCTATTAGGCTCGGCTCTTTGAGGATTGATTGGAGGTCCGTTGTTCTGGGGTTGTTAGTTTGGTTTGGAAGAGCTTGGGGGGAATGCGTACGATTTGTCCTTTATGAGTTCAGGGAGCCAGCCTTCTTCAATTGTTGGTGGTGCAGGGAGTGATGCGTGTTGAGTTTGGTAGTAGGCCTGTGCATCTGGCTGGTAGCTGGCTGGTGGTTGAGGTGGCATCGAGGTATTCTGGGGGGTGCCTCCTCGGCTCGCTTCATGGCTGCTGGATTTAGGAGGTGGCGGAGGTGGTGTATCGGCGTTGAGCCCTGCGTTCAACATAGGAGGCGTCGAGTAGAATGATGACTGTGTAGGAAAGGGCGACGCGGATTGAGACATGGTGTGATGGTGTGGGGTTCGGACGGTAAGTCGGAGAGTTGGAGATGCGGGAGAGCAACGAGAGCTTGGCGGCCCGAGATTAGTGAGCCCCGATAAGGGCAATCTACGTTTCGATATAGAGATTGGGGAATGGTATCAATCATATGAACTACGATTTTGTTCATTCATTTCGTTATTAAATTACACTGCAGCGACATGGTCGCCGAGCGCAGGTCGTCCCAAGTCAAACGACACGGCCAAAGCAACCATGTACTATCAGACTGGTATGAAGGCCGTTAAAGCGACACTAAAATGCCTGATGATATGACTTGGTAAATCAATCTTTGGAAGCTTGCATCATGAATTTGCGACGCCAAAGATTCTGCAAGGTACGTGGCCAGTAAATGGCCACGGGATCGTGCTCTCGAACAGGCGAGCCGCGATAATAAAGAACTAAAAGTCCTGTGGGGAAGTAAAATTTCATACCGTCTCCCATTACTCAACCCTCCTGCGCGACTCTCGGTCTGAAGTCTCAATCTGGGAGCCCGAAATGGCTTCCATAACCAGCTCCCGCAACTCAGCCTGTGTAGCCTCACTGTGGAAATCCTCACGAGCCGCCAACTCATCGATGCGACGCCTGAACTCAGGATCAACCTCTGCCTCACCCGCGCTCGCCTCTTGCTCTGACATTGTGCCTATGTTGACCCTCATGTTGGCGGGGATAGGTCCCGGGGGATTCAACGGGCCGACAGGCGAATCTGTTGGGGTGGGAGCAGGTTCTCCAAGCACCTCTCGCAGGTAGGCACTGACTTGAGGGAACTCATCGTCGGACTCCAGTTTCTCGTGGGCCTTGAAGCCCTCAAAGTTCATCTTTTTATAGTCCACTCCGAGCTCCTCCACCAGGCACCTGGCGATTTTGGGGTCCTCGGTCACGAAAAGGCAGGTCTCGCCGTCTTCATCGAGAAGGTTGACATCGACGTTGTAGTCTTTAACGAGGGCGCGTAGGAGATCGGCATGGCCGTAGGAAGCGGCGGCGTGTAGAAGAGAGTAGCCGGACTCGTCCTGGCAGGATGCGATGGAGGGATTCGCGCTCAATAGTTCCAGAAGCGCCGAAGGGTTGTCGCAGGCCAAGAGGTAGGGGTTTGGTTGGGCCATAGTTGCGCCTGAGTCACAGTTGTTTCAAAATTGTCCGTGGAATGTTGACTCTTAAGTTGATGTTAAGCTGAATTTTGTGGCGGGGAAAAAAAATCACGATACGATAAGGCTGTGTCCGCCTAACCTTTTTGGCTCCCCGCAACCTGTGACACACTTTCGATGACTCTTAGTTTTCAACCTTGCGCTAAGTGAATCACTGTAGCTCCTTTGCAGCTTCTTAAGGCAGCTGAGCGCTTGCCCAACACTTTGCGCTCTCGTTTTTGCTTCCTTCCATCTTCACCCCACCTTCCCCTACATCCCACTTTCCCGCGTCCACCGATCGACCCTTCAAAACTCCAATTATGCCTGCGCAGGACCCCGGCCAGGTCGGGCAGCTTTTGGCTAAACTAGAAGAGGCTCGGAAGCAGGATAAAGGCACGAAGAAGCGAACTTATACCTGCAAGAAGACCACTTTCGACGTCGCAGGCACCAAGAATGTGACCGTGGACTCGTGGAAGTTCAACGACTGGGACTACAAGAGCAAGGACCTTCCCACATATGCTCGTGGTCTTTTCACCACCAAGCGCAAGGATGGTCAGCCTGAGATCGCAGTGCGCGGCTACGACAAGTTCTTCAACATTGACGAGACCAACAACACGAAGTGGAGGAACATTGAGAATAACACAAAGGGTCCCTACGAGATGAGCGTGAAGGAAAATGGTTGTATTATTTTCATCGCTGGTATGGAAGGCGACAAATTGCTCGTTTGCAGTAAACATTCAACTGGTGTTCGTCACGATACCAACGTCAGCCACGCGCAGGCTGGTGAGAAGTGGGTTGAGCGCCATGTGGCCTCCGTTGGCAAGTCCTCAAAGGATCTTGCCCGGAAATTGCGCGAAATGAATGTCACCGCAGTCGGAGAGCTTTGTGACGACAGCTTCGAGGAGCACGTTCTCGCCTACGATGAGGCCGCTTCTGGCATCTACCTTCACGGTCTCAACTATAACCTTCCCACATTTGCTACAATGTCAGGAGAGCGAGTCCATGAGTTTGCAGATGAGTGGGGCTTCAAGAAAGCCAAGTACGAAATGCGAGAGGATATTGAATCTGTCAAGAGATTCCTCGAAGAACGCGCTGAAACAGGAACTTGGGATGGCCGCGAGACTGAAGGTTTCGTGGTTCGATGCCAACTGAGTGAAAACGGTGGACCGTATGAGGATTGGTTCTTCAAGTACAAGTTTGAGGAGCCTTACCTGATGTACCGCCAATGGCGTGAATGTACCAAGGCCGTTATCTCAGGAAAGCTTCCCAGAATCAAGAAGCATGAGAAGATCACCGAGGAATATCTCCAGTTTGCTCGCAGGCAGTTCATCCGGGATCCCAAGCTTGCCAATCAATACACCCGTAACCATGGCATTATCGCCTTGCGTGAAGCATTCCTGCAAGAACGTGGATTGAAGGGATCTGAGATCATTGCTATGGAAGCTGAAGAGAAGAAAGGTGGCAAGGACACAACTCAGAACGTCGTTCTCGCCCCGATCGCCTCGTTAGGCTGTGGTAAGACCACTGTCGCTCTGGCGTTGGTACATCTCTTCAAATGGGGACACATCCAGAACGACAACATCGCCAAGCAGAAGAACAAGCCTAAGAAGTTCGCTTTCGAGGTCACCAACGCCATGTCGGAATACCCCGTCGTTATCGCAGACAGAAACAACCACCAGCGCCGCGAGCGCAAGCAGCTGATGGAAGATATCTTCCCCGTCATCAAAGACACCCAGTTCGTGGCTCTCCACTACGTCCACGAACCCAAAGCCGAACTCCTTCCCGCCATCAAAGAAGTGACCCGAAAGCGTGTCCTCGATCGAGGAAACAACCACCAAACAATCCGAGCCAGCTCCAACACCCCCGACCAAACCATCGGAATCATGGACGGCTTCCTTCATCGCTTCGAAGGCATCGACACAACCCGCGACCCAGACGAACATTTCGACCACATTATTGACCTAGACGTCTGCGCCCCCTCACGCGAGAACCTCGAAGCTATAGTCCACACCCTCCACTCAATCTACCCCCTCCTCGTCCCCGAAATCCCTTCTCCCTCCGCCCTAGACGACGCCATCTCCGCCGCAATGAACGACTATGAAGTCCAAAAAGACCACTCAGCAGGCTACAAGCCCAAGAAAACCGGGCCTACAAACCTCGCCCCAGCTATCCTCGCCCGCAAAATTGAATACATCTCCATCTCCGTCCCTACTCACACCATCTCCTCAACCCTCAACACCCTCTTCTCCAATACCTCACCGGTGACTTCAAAACTATACACCCACCTCCTCAAGTCTCGTCGCATCCAACCAGCCTTCCACGTAACTCTCATCCATCGCGCTTCGGCCTCTTCGCATCCTACCATCTGGTCCCGATATACAAACGCCTACATCGATTCTCTAACCCAGAAACCAGTCGAAGACCCCCTCTCCAACCCGCCCACTCTCGGTTCTGCGCGCGTTCGTCTGGAGCGGCTACTCTGGGATGAAAGGATCATGACCTTTGTCGTGCGTATCTTGTCCGGGGAGGCCGGGGAAGAGTTGCCTTGTGCGAATGCTATCGCGCATGTTACTGTGGGCACGGCGAGTGCAGATGTGAAGCCGAAGGAGAGTAATGATCTCTTGGCGAGGTGGGTTGAGGGAGGATCTGGGGCTGGGACGGGGATTTCGGAGATGGAGGTTGATGGGGTGCTTGTTGTTGAGGGGGTTGTGGGGGTTACTATGAGTCGGGGGAAGTAATCATTTCAGGATCAAGCTCAACTTCAAATGGTGATGGGGGATATGATGTGATGTGATGAGATGAGATGAGGGGTTGTTATGGTTGTGCCGGAGAGAGGACTGACTCGAGCCTGAAGGTATGCTTGTTCTTGCGTGTTACCAAACTCCACCTGCATGGTTATGGAGATGTTTTGCATTAGACCTACACCTACATCTCATCTGCGTCTGTAGATAGAGATTTAAACAGAAAATGAAATATTGCCTGATTACAATATATTCGCGTACTGCATGAATTTATCTACTTAAGACACCCAGTCTTCATCTAGACATTACATGTACAAGAACGACATATGAGAAGAGAGGTCACCGATGCCAGAAGGCGAGACATTGCGCAACTCGTATCACATCCCAGCCCTTAGTCTCAGTTCGAAGACCCCCTGATCTCAAACTCCGTGGTAAGGTAGATCAACCAGACACCCAGGCAGATACACGGTTCGCGCCAAAGCGACCCATATACTGCAGCCCGGTGCTGCCCATGGGGAAGTAGCTAACGAGGTACCAGACCAACGCAACGAGTTGGCAGATGGAGGAGATAAGAGTGAGGAAGAGGTTTTGGAGCTATTCCACTTGAGTTAGCTTTGGTCTTGGTCAAGTGTAACATGACGAGGCTCGAATGTGTGAACGGGTCAGGGTAGGGACAGCTCTAGACTTGTGCTTGTGTTGTGTTCAGACGCGGGCAGATGCAAAAGCGAAGACAAATTCAACGTTGAACGTATATGTCTTGCAGGGGTTCGCTCGTGCCCGGTTGCACAAGGCCGATGAGTACAGGGTGATATCGAGATAGCAGTGCCTCCATCTTTTAGGGAATTTTGGATTTGTAAGGCGTGACGAGGGGTTCACGTCGTACTGCAAGATAGAGTAGGAGATGCAAGATTCCCCCTTTTCCCGAAGGCGCCGTGCAACGCGCCTTGAGATGTGCAACGGTACAAAGGGGGGTGGGTATGGGTATGGGTATGGGGAGCTAGAACATGTTCGACAAGGAAATGATTTACGTACCCCGATGGCAAAGTAGAGCGTCATGGCGATCGAGCCGAAATAGGCGGCCGTAAAGGGGAGCCGTGATCCCGAGACCAGATGCTTAGCGTACGACCACGGTCCCATGAGGACGGCCCATGATAGCAGAAACAGAACGGATCCGACAGACCAGCTAGGTAGAAGTGTTAGCATCGAGATATCCTGGAGATCTTGTTTTGCGAGGTTCTTGGCATGACGCGCAGACATAGTTGCGATGCTGGCGAATTAGATGGCTTGCGAACCGGCCGCGAACACGCACATGGCCCGAGCGAACGGCCGCCCATGACAGGGATCATGCCGGCGAGCCGTTCAACTGGCTGGGATCAAGTCTGGGTCGAGCTGAGGGCTCGGATGGATGGTGGAAGGGGTGGGGGACAAGGCCGCTGGATGCGGACAAAGGTGACTAGAGGACAGGCAACTTACAGGACGGCAAATTTTCGGGGCTTGAGCGTGAGGACGGGGAATAGGAAGAAGCAGATCAGGAAGCAAACGGCCGCACCCAGGTTACAGGCGCCGAAAATGAGCATCCGATCCCATCTACTTACTATAATCGCTTGGAGTTAGCGTGGACTGGGATCTACTCCTCTCGGATTGAAATCTCGTAGACAAGTACGATCGTGGAGAATCCTTCCCGGCGCAGGAACTCGCACAACCGTCACCAGGATCAGGCGTCGACCAGGACGGGAAAATCGTTGGATCGGGGGTCATGAGAGGATGGGAGAATAAACTTACAGGCAAAGAAACCCTCTTCTTCTTGCTGTCTAGTAGGTGCCGGTAGTGGAGCACCGGGGGCTTCATTATGGGTGGGGAGCTGAACATAACCTCCTTGGCGGAACGGATTCATCGACTGCAGCCGCGAAAAGACCGAAGTATCCTGGGAGGCATTGGTGCGCACGGGAAGATCCGGGTCTCTGCGCGACCAGCCCAGCGAGTTGACCGAATCTCGAAAGGTGTTGTTGGCCATGATATCAGCCCTAGTGTCCTAGTCTAGAGCTCTCCGTCCGTAAGAGTCTCGATATTTCCTGATTGAGCGGTGTAAGAAGAGGAAAAGCGTGCACGGCCGCGTCTGCAGGCAAGGCCCGTGGCCTAGGAAGACGAAACCGAGAAACGCCTGCAGGGACTATGCACGATGGAGTGCAGATGATCTGCGGCGGATGATGTACTGATTTTCAGAGGATTGGCCGGAAGTGGGTACTAGATCAAGCCAACGGAGGAGCAGATGACGCCCAGGCCGAACGCGGATTCGGCTTCTGCTAGCGGGTTTGGGGCTATGTTCTCGAGCGCGTACGCTACGATAAAAGTTGAGCCCTTCGGCCTCAGCCCAACCTTCCCAGACGGGCCCGGATTGGAGGACGGGAGGAGGTTGCTGATAATGGGGAGTCGATCGAAACCTTAGAGGATGATCCAATCGATCAGAACTGGATCGCAAGGTTTTGCCTGTCTCTGCTCGGAGGACGCGCCAGTCTACCGGATCTTCAGGACTATTCGGGCCAAAGCTCTGGAGCGGGGAGCGAAAGGGGGGTGTTTCCGAGGCGGCAGCAGCGGGTCGAAAGCGTACGACGTCAACGGACGCGCCAGATCGCCAAGCGGAGGATGGGACGTTGAGCTTTCCGGGGCACGATCCAACAATGAGGAGGGGGAAGGTGACGATCACGGTCAGCAGGGCGATGATTGGACCGGCAAGCGCTGCGCTATCTGTCCAGGAGGGTAGAGCGAGTCGAGGACGAAAGGGGGGTGACGAGATGGCGTGAAGCTACCGATGCGAGCAACCCGGATCGGCGAGACTGGGAGAATGAGAGGTGTCAGATGATGGAACTCGGACCGAGCCAGGGTCTTAGGTAAGAGGGGTGTTCGCACATACCTTGAGGTGGTGAAGTTGGAGGAGTTGGAGAGGGAAGGGGGGAGCTAAACCCGAGCGAGTCGACCCACGGGCCATGCGCTATACTTCCCCTCTGATTGTTCAGTCTAGTACTATCTATACCCTGTCCCGACTTCGGTTTAATTCTTGGATGGGATGCAACTAGTCTCACTAGAGGCAGCGCTAATGAAGTAGTAACGGAGCAGCTAACCTTGTATGGCATGCTCGACATGGATTTTCCGCGATTCTCATGCATAGTTTATTGAGTTAGTAGTACCGCGCCACAGATACCCACCCACCCTCACGAGTCATGGACGTCGATCTCCCTCAAACTCTCTAGCCTGGCCGGTGCGCACCCTGTGGCGATCCGAAAATTACTATAGTGTGCAGAATTTCATCTGAGCTATCTAATCGATTTCCGTCTCCTGCCACTACCCGAGCGTACGACGGTGTTTAATTATCCGATAGTCGGCAGGGCTTGGGTAACATTGCGCCTCATCACCCTCTGCTTCCCTGTGTCCGAACCGCAGGAAAGCTGGGGGAGAAATGCAGCTTCGACGTCATGTTCAGGGCCCTGTGCACCCGGGTTATCGTAACATTGCAAGTGGGATCCGTTTCTGTGTCTCTAGCGGGCCTCCTCGCATCAACCGTGGGTACTCGGCGATACCCTCCGAACCTTGACGGGACGGGACGTGGAAAGATCCACGGTGCTATCTTGCCTGCGCTATTCCTTCCCTCTGCTCAAGTTTCCGACGTTGCTACCAACGCATTACTCATGGCTTAGAAACATTCTGCGGCAAAGTCCGGCGTGGCTCAGTTTGGGTCGAAACAGGTTCTACACTTCCGCCGCGTCGCGAAAGGTGTGCAGTGTGCCGCATCAGCAGTTATGATTCGTTGCCAGACCGAGACACATTCCAAATCCAATCATGAGGCCGCCACATTCCTGTGATCAACGAGGAGAAGCAGAGAGCCCAAGCGAAAAAGCGTTGGAGCCTTGTGGTCCGTGACCACACTACGTAGTGGGAGGCACGGCCCAAGCTCCTCATGGGTCGATCATTTGGGATCCCCTCTGCACGACATATGAAATCCAAAACCGCTGAAATGCAGACTGCAGACCCCGACACCGACTTTCTCCGCTATGACAGTCATAGCGTCCACGTACGCGTACAAGTACACCTCTTTCACCAGAGGTATAGGTCGCTTATCGCGTTATATTTTCCGGATGATTCTTGCGGTCGATCTTGCCCACTCCGCAACTGAACTGTTCTGCATGCCGGGAGATCAGACAGTACTCTACCACATGGTATATGCTTTCATTGGCGGATCTACACCTCTCCCCCAGCCCTCATTTCAGTCTATGTGCGGGCTAATGCACCCTCGGTCCTAGATTACCGGATAGATTAGGGTTTTCATTGCTGAGAGCGTGCCTCCATCTGATACATTCCGGCCTGTGCAAGATCTCTTTAGTTGGAATTATCTTTTGGTTTTTTTGGTTTTTTTTTTTTTTTTTTATATATTTATTTATTTTTAATCTTTTTAATATCTTTTTCCCTTTTTTCTCTCTTTTTTGCTCTGAGTCATGACCATAGTCCTAGATGACCCGAAGAGGGTGACAAACATCAGAGCATCATGGGATGCCGTTTACTCAATCCGGCTGTATCACCCTTCCCCCCTTCCCACTTTCTGTATTTTACTATGAATGTTACTGAAAATAAAAAAAAGAGGAGTGGAAAACGATGAATAGAGGCTTTTTACCGACTGCCACCCCTCACCTTCTTCCCCCCCCCCCTCCCTCCCCTCCTCCATGAAACCCACCCACACCATTTCACCTAAAAATAAAATAATATTAACGGGTAAAACAAGAAATTGTGTCCGATGCCGAAGCCCGACAAGCCTCGATTTCCACCGATCGCCGCGGCTGCATGACCGATGTTGTAATATATCAAATGAGAGGTGCAGGAGGGGCTCGAGTTCTTAAAGTCTGCGCTGTCCCTTTCAAAATCTGCAAGTGCTTTTCATCCTGCACCGCTGTGTTGTCACTACATCCTTGGCTCTTCGAGAACTACCTTCTTCCCCGCGCCCCATGATTTGCAAGACTATCCCGGTGGATCGACTATACTTTTGTGGCATCAACAAGACCCATTCTACGCAGGTACGTTGTCTCTTCTTGTCCCCGTTCCTGCGTCTGAACCCACGTGTGGGGGGCTCTGCACTATCCACAATGTCCATCCACGATGTGTGATGGGGATTGACGGTGTTGGACCATGCGTTGTGTTCTGTTGCAGCGGTGTTGATGCCTAGATCTCCTGCTTTGTGTGTTGGTCCCAGAACTTACATGTTCAGCAGCTTCGTGGACCTATACATTACCTGGCTACAACCTAGTCCTTTCACCTTTTACTGGTAAGATATCTCATCTCATCCTACCCTGTGCGTGGAGAAAAGGAGTCTCAGCCTCAAAAAGGTCAAGGCGTCAACTCCATACTCCATTGCCACCCTTCACCGCTCTCCACCGCTTCTTTCCACTCCCCCGCCTTCTCTCCACTTCTTTTTTTTCCAGTATACCTTCGCGATTGACAGAGACTCGACGGGATCTCTGAGCCTTCAGGCCTTGTTCCTTAGTCTGAACTCTGTTCGATTGTCGATTACTCTCCTATCTTACATCTGCTTCTCTACTCCCGTCTCCCTTCTCCCCCTCCCCCTTCTGATAAGACACGTTTCCACCACCGCTGCCTGTTTCACCGACTCTTTTGGGTCTTTGCTCACTGAGAGTCTCTGTTTTAGAAGGCGGTCGCGTTTCACTCCCATTCTTATTTTTGCCGACCTCGGTTTCTGGAACCGATCTCCACCCCCGGACATTTGTTCCCCGAGACTGTCGACTCATCCCACCTCGACCCGCGCCTTGCGACCATAGACGCCTCACAATCGCCTGTATATCTTGACTCGGAAGGTAATTATTCCCTCGACATTCTTGACGTGAATTCCATGTCGCCTCAGTTGCCTCCTGTCGCCTTGCGGATGTCGGCGCATCCCATTCGCCGACGCTTCCCTGCATCCCGTCCAAAAGCCACTTGCAGCTAACATCTTCCTCGCCAATAGATTTTCCAGTCTCCCTTTGTCACATACTCGTTTACGACAATTTACATTGACGGCTGCCTGATACTGCCTGACACTGCCGATCACTATCTCGAGAGGGTCAGTAAACAGACGGAACGACTTCTCTCCATATTCGCGCCGACCCCACGTTGTCCCTACAACCCCCTCTACACCTCCGTTAGTCCGTGGAAATGGCGGAAGCAAGTCTCTTCATCAAGCACGAATCTGACGATCGCAGCAATCCTTTCATGATGTCTCACTCCGGTTACGTGGGTAACCAGTTTGGGAATCCCAACGATGGGGTAGACCCTTCGGACTTGACGATGCAGCAAGGCGGTTTCATGCCGTACTCGTACGGCTCGCAACAGAACATGTCCTCTAGCTTCAATTTTGGAAACTCTGGAATCGATACCGATGAACTGCTCGACTTGGAAATTAGCGGACAGAACGGCGTTCCCCGTGATAATATGAACTACATGCAGGACCAGTCTGGCGGCATCGCCATGAGTCACCAGAGTCAGATGTCGCATCTTTATTCCAACACCCCAGATAACGCTCCGATGGCCAGTCCTTTCGTCCATAACAGTTTCAACTACGAGCAGTTCCGAATGAACCAACGGAACCAACAGAACCACCACCTCCAGCATGCCAACTCCTTTGATCAGAGCTACATGAACAACAAGTCCCGACCGAGCTTACAAGCCATGGATCGGACCTCCTCGGATGCCCGCAGCCCTATGACCCCAAAGACTCCTGCTTTGGGATCCTTGACCTTGGGTACACCGGACTCCGGCAGCTTCCCCGGTCAGCCTATTCGAACCGGCGGACTCCAGGCTCGCCATCAGAAGTCTTTGTCAAACCAATGGGATGGAACATCGGGCAGCGGACACTCATACGCCGAGTCCCCGATCTCCTCTCCCGGTCATCATTCACACCATGCTGGGATCTCCGAGATCATCAAATCCGGAAAACACGCATCCTTGCCGGCCAAGGTTGACCATTTGCCCGGTAGCGGTCAGGATCTCGAGTCACAAGAGGCCAAGCGCCGACGACGCCGCGCCTCACACAATCTGGTTGAGCGCCGCCGTCGCGACAACATCAATGAGCGCATCCAGGATCTTTCTCACTTGGTACCACAGCATCGACTTGAGGATGACAAGGTACGCAAGCAGCTGGTGAACAACAGCACCCTCTCTATGGCCGGTGCTAGCGGCAACGCTGCGACCTCTCTTCTTGCTGGCGGCAACGGACGCCGCGCCACGCCAGGCAATATCACCATGGGTCTTCCAATCGAGGAGAAAGAGAAAGGACCCAACAAGGGCGATATCCTCAACGGCGCGGTCAGCTGGACCCGTGATCTGATGTGGGCCCTTCACGTCAAGTACCAGCAGGAAGCTGAGCTGGCCGAGATGATCAACAGCCTCGGCGGCACCTGGCCTTTCGAGCCCACAGAAGAAGAGAAGCGCATGCGCAGTGAAATCCTCGAAGCCCTGGAGAGAAACGACCCGAGCTCCTTCGCATACACCCGTGGCCCCGGTAGCGGTCTTCGCGTCCCCAAGCACACAAACTTGGCCGGAGACCCTGTCGGACCTAACGGCGAGGGTCTCACACCACCCAACCTGAGCCCTCAATTCCACAGTGGATCCAGCAGTGCCAATGGCCAGCCCCAGTACTGGGGCAGTGCTGGCCACGCTGCCATGAGCTTCAAGGAGGAGGACGAATATGGCATGGACATGTGAATGGCATGCCTGCATTGAGATGACTTGTTGCATACACGGCGTCTAGGAGGGAACTGTTCTCGGCGTACGGGAATGAGAGATGACTCTTGTGATACTCAGTCTACGATTCTTTTCTACGATGCTGCATTTCTATCTTTGCCATGATTGTGATTTTCATTTGTTGCTTGTTCTGCTCCGTTCTACGATCTGATTCTGATTCTGATTCTCATTCCCATTCCCATTCCCATTCCCATTTGTTCCCAATTCTGGTTCTGAATGGTTGTGTCAAGTCACCCTTCCTTAAGGATTACGTGTCTCTGTCTTTGTCTTTGTTTTTCGGATCTGATGTATCTTTGTCCATTCGTCGACTTGCCTTTCTTTCTTCCATCGATACCCTGTTTCGTTTCTCATGTTTCTTACAATGGTGCTTTTACACGGTTTTGTTTTCTTGCATGCTATCCAGGTGCGCCCGTTCTGCTTGACCTTGACCTTGACCTTGTCTCTGCCCTGCCCTGCCTCCTTAATACCGTCCCCTACTTCTCCATCCATATTCGCTATGCAGTTCTTAGGTTAGTCCTGTTTGGCATTGCAGTTCAATTCACTGGCTATGCCATATACTCATATTAAGTTATCATCTACCTGTCGTAGACGAAGTAACATATGGTTGAGAGCTGCTGAGCTGGCTCATGACTGAATATATATTGGTTTGCCGTCAATTTAGGCAAGAGGTGTGCTTACAATACCTCTAGACCTTTGAGCAATTAGGACACGGGCCAAACAGTAAAGAGCACATACTTTCACAGTTATGCGATTTAGCTTCTATGGGGTATCAAGATAAATCTCGCTGAACATCCATTATAAACATCACGACAACCTCATCCCAATCCCAATTCCATAATGCACCGTCGCAAACAACCCAATCACATTAATAAAAATCGACGTCCCATGAATAATCATAAACCTCTTAGTACACTCCACCAACTCCTTTGAAGGCCCTTCCCTCCGATCCTTCTTATCCCTCAACTCTGCATGAATCTTAGCATTGAACGAACTCAATCCAACCCAGAACCCAGGACCCAGGACCCAGGACCCAGAGCCCTATTGTTCTGAAAAGCTTCGAAGTTTTGGGTAAAAAACATACCTTGAGCATTCCTAGTCCGAACAGCCCCCTGCGTCAAAGGCCGAAAAATAACCAAATTAATCAACCCCGTCACCATCACCAAAACCAACGTCCTCGAACATCCCAAACTCCCCACATTCCGTAACCGGCTTGTAGACGTCAAACCGACGAGAACAGGCAGAAAACTCTGCAATGAGAAATAAATGGGGAATATCGCCGCTTGGTGGACGCCGAAATACGGTCGTCCTAGGGCTTCAAATGCGACTATGCCATTTATGAATGTCTGGTTATTGATACAATTAGCACCCATCATCCAGTATCGATGGAATTGGAATAGCCTTCGAAAGTATTTTTGTGAAAGAGTGGATGCATACCTGAAATACCTGCGCCCCGAGAAGAATCCCATAACTGTATTGATCGGTTAGAGGGCTTCCGCTGCCACTGCCAGGGAATGTGTGTGGGGGACGGGGCTGTCTGGGGACTGGGGCCGAGGCCGAGGCTGAGGCCGGTGCTGGTGCTGGTGCTTACCTGGACAGGTGGAGGAATTGTGCAATCATAACCTGGTATACTGTAGATATCTGAGACACTTGTAGATAGGTGCATTGAGTGGGTTCAGGGGCGTGGGTGAAAATTTCGGCCTCGATTTGAGCTTTCCGCTTCCCGGTTTCCAAGGTTCGGGAGTGGGCGCGGGAATGATGTCGATGGCTTGGTTAGGGGGTGGGTTTGGTTACTGTTTAGCTTCGGTTTAAGATGGAAGGAATTCTAGATCTATTGCTGTATACGCAGTACACCCTATACGTTCCGAGTTTTCTCTGGCAGGCAGGAATTGCCTATCCGGGCGGTCTCCCCTTCAGTACATCATAATGTCATATGAAGCCGGAGAGCCTCGAGGGATCGCATGGTGGAGAAATTTATTCCGCCATTTTATGTTGAGTGGAGGGTGGAGGCCCGTACAAAGGAAACTCACACAAAGCAAAATTCCCAGTGAATGATTAGCACTCAGACTCAATGATCAGGCTCAGTCAAGTCACGTGCTCGACGACCGCTCAGTGATATACATGGGGTGTCTGTGCCAGGCCCCACCCGAGCAAGCTCACGGTCTCCGGTGCCTTCAAGCCATTTCCCCATTAACCTATCTTAGCCTATCACCAGTGGCCAACATGAAGCTATTCGCACGGGCCCGCGCAAGCGTTTTGTCTTGGGCACATGCTACGCCACTTCCATCTGCCGACCAAGCGCATCCTACATTCCAGTCCTGGCACCACTTTGATCCTGTCCTACAGTGGGTCTCTTCTCCCTCGAACGCTACAAGTGATCACGCAGAGCCAACGCGTGGGAATAATACAGACCTGGTGTTGCTGACATGGAATATCGATGCAACATCTCCTCGGACCCAAGAACGCGTAACTGATATAGTTACGTACATTACCGGGCTTGATCCTAAAGTGGATATTGTATTCCTTCAAGAGGTCTCAAGACCGGCCTTACAGCAAATTTTAAAAGACGAGCGCGTTCGCGACTCCTGGTTCTCAAGCGAGCGTGATGATGCGGCATGGGGCAAACAATCCTTTGCAACGATGATCCTGCTGTCGAAGGGACGTTTTGCATCCCATCATGGCTCACAAATCAGCAATGTCATGCTGGGACCTATATGGAGGGTAAAATACCCCAGTCACTTTGCCAGAGACGCGCTCTGTTGTGATGTCTTTTTTCCTTCGCATCAAGAGTCTGAACTTTCTACCACGCGAATACGTCTTGTGAACGTTCATCTGGATTCCCTGCCGATCAAACCTTCTCACCGGCCCCGACAAATCTCTATTGTCTCTGATTTCCTGCGTGTTGCAGGTTGTGGGCTAGTTGCTGGTGACTTCAATCCAGTTCTTGAAGAAGACGCCGCTCTCCTCGGGAGCAATGGTTTGACGGATGTCTGGACATCTCTTCACCCGGAGGAGCCTGGCTATACGTGGGGAGTGCATGGAGAGCAACCGTTCCCGCCTAATCGGCTCGATAAGGTTGCCGTCCTGGGCCTCAAGCCTTACAATATCCAAATTCTAGAGCCAAAACGACTCGGTGACTTAGATCCGTCGAAATCCCATCAGAATAATTCAATAGAAGACACCCCTCTCTGGAGTGACCATCACGCTTTACTTTGCTCTTTCAGTCTAGTCAAAAGTGAATGAATATCTTTTAACGCTTATGGTTGTCAGATGGCAAGTCATGGTCGGTTGAGAAGTTAAAGATGTTCAGATAGACGTAAAAAGGAGGTTCAAATCATATCTACATATCGTGGCCAAGCCCAAATATATTCTCCCGGAGCCTATAGTAATATCTACCAAGAACAGTATCTTCCGAGCATCACAATAAACCACAACCCGGTTCCTGATAACTCTAAATGACATAAACATTTGATCCATCATAAAAAACCCGGAAAGTACAAGATGTAGATCAACGGAACCACGCTAAACCCAGACAGTTCAGATACCGCGAAGCCCCACTCTAACCAAGCCAAGCTCTGACCTCGGCGTGGCGCCCCAGACCCAATCAAGCCCGTAATAAATATCACAGCCTAGCTGATCTGACATTTCTTAAGGCTGAGCACTGCCACTACTGTGCTTATTCTCCCGAACCCTTCAGTCCTCTTATCACCTATCCAGTCATTTCGTCTCCCTACCGACCAGCCTTGAGACCATCTACCTACGATGGAGAACCAGAACCCCAAAGACAACGAGCCAGCGCCTTCCTACGCGGATATCTTCCAGCGCCCTGCAAACCTGTTCTCCGGTGTACGTGTTCCGCCTTTCCATGTTCCTCCCTTTCACGTTGGTGTATGACATCCATATTATCCCCATCTCCATTTTCCATCCTGTATTCCTCCGAACTAATTAATCCACAGTACGCCAGCGTCAACCAAGACCCCGACGCTGAAGCAGGCGACGTCCATCAACATGGCGAATCTGCCGTCCCTCTGAATCCCAGACCAGTCGGCAGCCAAGCTCATGTCCACTGCGAGGTCTGCGATAGACAGATGGATAGACGGGAGAAGGCGAGGCATCAGGAGTATAAATGCCATATGGTGTCGAAGACTTTTATCTTTATAACGCTGTTTATGATGATTTTCGGGATCGTTGCTGTCACGACGGTGAATAAGAGGAAGAAGGATCATAACTGAGCTGAACATTCACTATGGATGTCAATATTGGGGGTTGGGGGTTAGTGTTGGGCTTCGGTTTCGGGTTTTGTTTGTCAGGTTTAGGGTCAATTCTATTTCAAAGGTCAAGGTCAAGGTCAAGTTCAAGTTCAAGCACATGAATCGCTTTCTATCCATCTAGTCTGCTCTCTAGTCTGATGCATAGAAACAAATAACAGACTCAACAATATTGAACGCAAGGTTTCAAGGTAAAGGTGAGGGTAAGGTAAGTACAGCTGGGTATATCGGGGGCCATGGTACAGTGCCCAGCTAAAGCACTCGACAACAAACGGAGTAATTTTATGTCCGGATCGAAGCTTATTGCTTATTGCTCATCGCGCATCTTGCGGAAGAAGTCCATCACTCCGGTGAAGACGACGAGCAAGATACCACCACCGGGTCCGAGACGCAGAACCTTAGGAATGAAGCCCTTGTACAGCGCACCGAAGCCCTCCTCCTTGAAGACGGTTCCAACAGCAGGCCAGGCCCAGTTGTACTTGGGAGTCTGGCCGGCCACCTTAGTGGTGTTCTGGATACGCGACTTAACCACATCCATGGGGGTGTTGAGGATAGTACCAGCGATACCACCAATGGAACCGGCGATCAGATCATTACGGGTCTGCTGGGCCTTGTTGCCAGGCTCGGCGGCAGGCAGCTGCGCGCGAACCTGGAAAATACATCCGAAGTAACCGGCGTTCCACACGATGTGGCGCCACAAAGTGGATTCCAGACCGTTGTACATGGCCAGGGGACCCTCGGTCTGGACGATCTTCTTCACAACGTCCAACATGCCGTTGTACTTGCCGGCGGAAGCCTTATCCTGCAGACGGATCTTGACCAGCTCAAAGGGAACAACCACGAATGCCTCTGTCGCTCCGGCGGTGGCACCGGTCAGAATGGCCAGGGACTGAGTCTGCTTGTCGACGCCGAACGCGTTGCGGTAGAAGCTACCCCAGCTGTCGTTGGCGGCGAACTTGGTCGCACGCTTGGGCGCCTCCATCAGAATGGGCGCGGAGATACCGCGGTACAGACGCGAGAAACTGTGGAGATATTCGGTAAGTTTCGGAAGAACTGGGAGACAGTATCAAATGCGGATTCTCCGTACCCCTCGGTCTTGATGATCTTGCTGAAGCAATCGAACATGCCATTGTAGTGCTCGGCGCCTGGGACGGGGACTCCGGACTGAAGTTGACTGCGGAGAAGGGTTGTTAGTCCGGAGTGGTGATATATCCGATCGGGTGCTTACACTCGTGTCTTGACGACGTCCAATGGGTACCTGGAGGTCGCGCATGGTTAGTAGGTTTTATTCAGGTTATATTGACGGGATGCAGTTTCCGGAAACCGTCTGAGCGAAGGGGTAAGTGCATACATCATCAGAATCTGTCGTGCGGGGATGGTCGCGTTAGTCACTGGATCACTTCTGGGATGACATTCGACGTCGGAATCGACTCATAGAGCGTCTATGGACAATCTCTGAAGCAGAGAGACTTACCTCAGACACACCAGCCACCGCACCGGCGGCGAACTGGTAGATGAAGGGGAGGGGTTGCTGTGGCTTGTCGGACATGATGGCGACCGCTAGACTGGGATGAGTTTAGTGAATGCAAGACCGCAGAGGAATAGACACGCGAAATGAATTCAATGTGTGCCGGAAGACCTACCGGGAAAACTAGAAAACAGAAAGCTGGAGAAAGAAAGAGGAGGAGAAGACGGGGTCACCGGTGTCGGCAATACTCGGTGACGGCCTCCGAGTTGGATTCACCGCAGGAACGAACTGCCGGGTATTACTAACCGCCCCCGTGGGGTCGGGCCTTCGCTTTTCCCTTTCTTGGTTTCCACGATATCTTGGTTCATGGTCTCGTATCATTGCTCGTTATCATATACATAACATACATAAAACCATTCCAAATGCCCAACTCTTCCAATTCATCCAATTCACAATTCGACTCCCACGACTGGCAGTGGCCTGTTCCTTGGCAACAGTGGAGTGCGCCGCAGTCGCCGTACAGCTCTGTCCGCATGCATACCCGGACGGACAGCACCCACCGCCCACAGTATCAGCACAGCTAAACCATCCCTTCGCGCACTTCCCTGTTGTTGTGGAGCTGGATCCTGTTGCTACAGGCTCCACGATAGTCACACCGTTCGAGACAAATGTAGTCGACGAAGTTGTCGGACACGACGTAGTATCGCAATCTCGCCCAGTTTGGCAACATCCGCCATGGTAAACCGCCGAACAAGCGTAGAACCCAGTTGGACAAACATCCGCCCGACTAATCGTTGACTGAGTTGTGGTCGTCACACTGGTACCTCGAGCTGGGGGGACCAAGCTATCAGTTGTTTCTGTCTCTGTCTTGCTGGACTTCGTTGAAGTCGTCGTCGATGTCGATGTCGTTGTCGTCGTCGTTGTCGTCGAATGAGAAGATGTACTCTGCGAAATAGTAGAAACCGTCTCCGTAGAGACAATCACACTCGAACCAACAGTAATCGTCACAACGGAGACATAAGCACCTAGATCCTCATTAGCATTACGCTATCTTTTTCGCGAAAATCAAACCAGAAAAGAAATAGAAGAAAAAACTCACATCCCCCCGAAACACACTCATACCCCGGAATACAACAACCACCCCCCAAAGCCTCCGAACAAGTACTATACCCACTCGCGCAGGACCCAACAGACCCACAACAAACCTCTCCATCCGGACAACATCCCACATCCCCAGACCCTGTGTCCGTAACAATCTCACACGTGCTACCGGTCCCACAGCACCGATCAGAGCGGCTAATAGACGTGCATGCCCTTGTTCCAGCGGGACATTTAAAGTCCCGAATTTCTAAACCCAGAAACCCCGCCGATCGCTCCAGGAAAGAAGCAGACTGAAAAGGGAACGAGCGGGCGAGAAAGTCCGGACGATCCAGACTCCTGTTTCTGTTCCTGCTGGAGAGAGTAGTTGAATTCCCATTCCCATTTCCAGCTTCAGCATCGGTTGACTCGCTAGCGAAGTTGTAATACGAGAGGAAGAATTTCTCGCCTTCATCGAGACTCATTTTTCGTAGGCCCTGAATGGTCTCTTGCGACAAGCGTGCTGTGATCTCGTCATTTCGAAAGATCTCGTCGGGTGTTGTATCTGATGAGTTATTTATGTCGGCGCATACGCCCGCGACGAGCAGTGATATTAATGGCAGGAGGCGCATGGCTACAAACAGCCAGAGACCCGGTTCGGACTTGACAGGGCGCTGAGATCGGGATCAAGATCGGATTCAGATTGTGGCGTTGGCGTGGTGCCCGATGCATTCCAATGTCAGATCAAAGGTGCAGAGCAATGAAGGGGAAAATGAGGTACGAACGTAGATAGGATATGTAAGAGCAGGGTAGCTTAGTCTAAGTAGTGGGAGGAAAAGCGGAGGGCTGGGCCCGGCCACCGACACCGACCTTTCTTGGTTGTTTTTTTTATCCACTTGTCTCAGATTGGAGCCTAACTGACTTTTGCTTGGGTTTCTACATGTATGACATGTCTACTTTATGAGAACGATTACACGATTACAGTGGATAAAGTGAGGTGAAAAAAGTTGAACTAACGACCTGTGGGCCGGGCCAACTAATAACTCCATGCGAATGAACAAGATATGTAGGAACAAGCCACGATTCGTGGCTGGGTATCGTCAATCAGTGGCATGAATGCAGAGTGCAAATGTAAACAGGGAGTCAGGGGGCTATAGAAACACGCCACAGGTATAGACAGAAATAGGAATGGGAATGGGAATGGGAATGGACATTGGAGGAAATGCGAGTAGATGGAGACCGTGACATAAAACGCAGGAGTAGTCCAAATGCAGGGGAAAATCTATAAGGGTTGGATCAGGATTCGGGGGCCGTTTCATCAGGATTAGAGTCCTTGTTCTCATCCTTGGGGTCTTCTTTGGGAGGAACTTCGGGCTTTTGCTCATTGGCGTCGTCGGAGTTAGGAGCTGGCGCTGGTTCTCCAGATTCTCCAGGTTCTCCCGCTTCTTCCATTTCTTCTTCGCCTTCAGGCTTTGGCTCTGCTGCTGCTGCTGCTGCTGCGGCAGCTTCAGCTTCTGCCTTCTCCATTTCGGCGTTGCGAGCCTGCTGCCTATCCCAAACTTCCTTGCGGATGCGATCATCCTTGGCATTGCGCAGTCGCTCGGCTTCTTCGACACCTCCACTCTTCTTCAGTTTGCCTTCTTGAACAAAGTTGCCCAGTTCTTTCTGGAACATGTTGTTCCGGCGGGTCTCGAGTTCCTTCTTGCGGGCCTTCTCCGCGCGCTCAATGGCCTCAACTCGGCTCTCGTGATTTGGTTGCAGTGCGCGCACCTCGCCCAAGACGCCGTCCTTGGCCTTCATGGGGTCCACGGTTGGATCAATTCCAAGGGTACGAGAGGTAGCTCGCAAAGTGACACCAGCAGGATCCTTGGCCTTCTCCATAGCCTGCTCCTTGGTTGCTTGTTCGACCAAAGCGAATGTCTGAGCAGCCTTCTCCAGATCATCTTGCAAATCGGCCGCGAGATCCTCCTGCATGGTCAGTTGGTCCCGCTCCTCGCAGACTAACTGCAACTCCTTCTCCCAGATCTTGGTCCAAATTGGCTTCTCGCGGGCGAGGAAGTCCTGCATCTTCTTGATCTCCTTCATGGCAGTGCTGATGTCGCGGTTGACACCCTCTAGCTGGCGGGGCAGGGGTCGCACGCCTCGTTGGACGACATCCTTCCTAAGGTCCTCGACCAGATCCTGGAGATCATCAACACGAGAGACAAGTCGTTCAGACTCATCACCGAGCTCCTTCTTGCCGGTGTTAACACGTGCACGGCCAGCATCGCCTTCGTAGGTGGGGACAGCGACTGTTTCTGCGGCAGTCTTGACCTGACTGGCCTTGGTGCGAACTGCAGTCATCGAACCAGTGATATCGGACGTAAAGTTTGAGTAGGTTTGCCGGAGTACGGCAAGATCGCGGCGCAGACTCTGGAGCTCTGCGAGCTGGCTGTTGCTTCCAGAGATTGGTGCTTTCTGGCCGCTAAGGGGACTGGGCACGGCTGCAACAGCCGCGGGAGGAGCCGCGGCCAAACGGGCCATTTCCTTCGCGGCCTCAAGCTGACGGTCCGAGACGCGTTGGATAACTTTGCCTTGACCGGCAAGAGCGTCTTTGACGCCTTCCACCATGGAACGCACCCCGGACAAGCTGTCATCAAAATGTTTCTTGACTTCGTCCAAGTTGTCAACATTCAATACGAGAACTGATCGGTCTTTGACATCGGCCAAATCTTCAAGCTCATGTCGAATGCCCGAGACGGGGTCTTGGATATAAATCTCGGGCAAGTCAGCTCCATTGCTGTGGGTGTTCCAAGCGAACTTTTCAATGAAAGCCAATTGAAGTCGTCCAATAGTGAGATCCGTAATGCCTTCAGGCAGCACGTATTTCTTGATCTTAGTTTTGTATTGCAGGAAGAGCGTCAGCTCCTTGCCGGGAGACGGTTGTTCACCTACAAATGCAGGTACGGGCGGGGGTGTAGCAATGCCAGTAGGTGAAAGTTGGCCTGCCTTCGGGGTTGTTGGGGCTACTGGAATAGGAGCATCTATTTTCTCCGGATCGAAAGCATCCTCGAGGGACGGCCCCTTTGGTGGCTGTGGGAAGCTAGGTGTTTTTACCTCAACCGGTTCCTCGGGCTGAGCTGGCGGTGCAGGAGGCTGTTTCTCGGCAGCTTTGGGGGTCTCCTCGTTCTCGGGTTCTGGGGCAACTTCTGCGGGTGGTTTGGTCTGCTCTTCTTGAACTGCATCCGGAACGTTCGCAGCCGCCTGAGCATGAACACTCTTGGAGATGTCTTGTGAACCTTTGGTGGACCGTTGTCTCGAGTGGACGTACGAGCCTCGCAAGCGAACAGCGTTGAGAGACTCGCGCACGTCGCGTCCTCGATTGGGGATAGGGGAATTTTGAGTAGGAAGAACAGGAACCCCATTGGTTGACGTTCCCAGATGCTTCTGAATTTGGTAGGCAGAGAAACGACGGGAGGCTCGTCGCTCAAGCTCGCCGCTTCTCTGGAGAGCACCCAGGGCATCATCTTGTTTGGGAGGCGGAGGCGGAGCAGGAAAATCGGGAGGCGCCCCCGAGGAGGACTGAGCTGCCCGTGGGGTCATGTTATTGTCCGGGTTCGTTTGCGTCAAAAGCTGTTGTGTCTCTCGTCTAGATGCATCGCGATCTGCATAGCTTGTCCCTCGATTTGGAGATGTTTGCTGGCCAGGTGGGGCATCCTCTACAGACCCATTGCTGCCATAGCGACGAGTTGGCCGTTTTGGTGATTGTGCGCCAGGCTGAATATTGGGCATAGTCGAAGCAGCAGCTTCGTCGTATAGCTGTCCAATATTCGACTTGTCGCTGGACAGACTTCCAGCACTGGCCTGCCGTCCCGGCATACCGGCCCGTCCATCCTCACGCTGTTGTCGAGAGCGTAAACGAGCCTGCTTCTTCTTCAAACCATGTAGCAAATTTATGATGATGTCGCGGATCTGAGGGAGGTATCGGTCCAGACTTTGCGCGGATGCATCCTGACTGAGTGTGTCCTCCAGGATTGTGCGGAGGACATCGGGGACTGGTCCCAAGTCGGACGTTTCGACTCCGATTGCGTTGAAAGCGCGGCATGCGAGGTTAAATTCATATCCCAGGCGTACATACACATCCGACACGTCGTTCTCGGATGCTTGTTTTCGAGACCATTGTGTGAGAGTTTCCAGAAGCTGTTTGGTCGCGACGAGAAGATGTGTTACACTCTTTTCGATTGTGGAGATCTGTTTATCGGGCTAAAGACAATGTATGTTCAGCGATCATTCAGTCTCACAGGAAGGGATTTTGGTCTTACCACGTTCTTGGTTGACTGCGAGCGCCCCGAAGCGGAGGAACTCCGACCAGAGTTAGAGGCCATGGGGTCACCTGTAGGGAGATGGGAGGAATCAAGATGACCAAAATCCTTGGGGGAAGACATGGGAGGGAAGGGAAGGTGATAAGCGAGGCAGGGTAACAGATGACGCCCAGCCTCCCGTACCGCGTAGGAACCGTCACTGGATCAAAGGGTTGTGATCGGCGCGCTTAGTCGGACTTAAAATTACAGTTGTTACCGTCCCGCACGGTAATCTATCCCAGCACATGGAAATTGCACCATTTGCATTCAACTCTGCAGCCCCAAGTCTTGTGAATCCACTCGCCGAGCTTTCGGAACCTCCCGCGCTTATCCACTATGTCCGATCGACGCCATGGGAGGTTGGAACTATACACGCTGTTTTACTCTATATATCAAGATATATATGTATTCAAGTCACTACTAAATATAAGGCAAGTACATACTTGTACACTAATCTACTAATCCTAGCTAAGAAAAGCCCTAATGCACACGTACCTTAGAGGTACCCTAGGGTAGCCACATCAAAAAAAGAAACAAATCTTTAGTCCGTTCGCAATATCGATGAACAGTCTCCCGTGGAGGCTTGATTGGGCCGGTTTTTGACTACGCACTTGGAACCTTTTGCGCCGGAAAGAGATCGACTGCTTCAAATGTTCAATAGAACAGATCATTGTAGATACATCGTGCATTCGGATAAAAAAAAACCCCACAGATCATCTTCACCGTGCTGGCCTACGGCAGGTGTGGGTTCTAGGCATTGATTTACGTATTGCCAATACGACATTGTCAACGGGACCGTCTCAGGGTTGGAGGCCCAAGGGCTACTGAATCAGAGATCTACCAAGATGTGATCAAAGGGATGACCAAAACTAAGATAGAGTAGAGATGAATAGTTGGAATAAATCAATTAATAAAAACCATCCCATCCCCAGCCCCTTTCAAATTGACACTCATGTACTATAGGAATAGGAAGATCCCAGGTTGAACGTTGAACCTGTCAGGGTCGCACCGTACCATACAATACATCACCTTCCCCGTGACCTCCCCTTCCCCAAACAATTCCCAAACCTCACTTACCTTTTGCTCCTTCTCATCGATCCTCCCCCTCCCCCTTCTCCTTCATTGTCGACTTTGTTCGGCGCCTGTGTGGTTTCTCCCCCCTCACATCCCCCCGTGTCCTGTTTGTGCAGGCGGTGTGTTGTGGTATTGCCTCATCCTCGCGGCTTTCCGCCGTGCGAAGTTCCACGACGCTTGCCCTGACTCCCGAGTCAATCAATGGCTTCCACATTGAACTCTGCGCCGGCTGCGAACAGCTCATCCGGCAATGCCAACTCGACACAGAACTCCGGCCGCCCTTCTCTGAGACCTAGCACCAGCACCAAGGGGGACGGTCGCCGACAGTCTGGCAGCCCTGTTGACGGTGCTCAGCGGTATGTTCCTGAATCCCTCCCCCGACTGCCCATGAGTTTGATACTTTTGCCCTCCTTCCCAATTCCCTGCCTATCGGATCCCCGAGATGCCTTTGGTTTTCATCCTGCCCGCATCAACTCATCCCAGGCCACCGTGTCTCTGTGCACGTGCCCTCGAGCTCGCGAGCTTGCTCCACGGGCTGGCGTACAATTATAGCTGTGTTGTAGCCAATTGAATGTCTCGGATTTGATGGCAGACCCCTTCGTCTCGTCTTGATCTTGTGATTGTTGGTTGCACTTACTGACCCGGGTATGTTCTACCACATAGGCGCACAAACTCCCAGAAGGCCTGGACCCAAGGGACCAACCCCATCACTCAACGCTCCTCATATTCGAACGGAAACATGGCTCGCCAGTCCGGCTCTCCCCAGCCGGGCCCGAAGGAGACGAACACCCCCGATAACCACGCTCATGACCGTTTACTGTTCTTATTTGCCAGTTTCATTGTAAGCTGATTTGTCACGGTCGCGAGAGGACTGGCACTCATTCATTTTCGTTATAGGGCTTGCATACAACAATTACTACAAAGGGCGGAGATAAATACACCGGCATTTTCTCTTCTTCGACATTGGGAGCGAGCGATTCATCGTTTCTTCTCAAGATGGTGCAGCGTGCATCCCAGGAGAACCAACCTAAGTCAAATGGTGTGAGTGATGCTTCGAGCCAATACCTAGGGTCCGGACCGGAGCACAGCATGGTCTTTGATATCAAGGATGTGGCGGACTTCGCTGTTCCGAATGTCTGCCCGGCCGAGGTCTCAGTCAAGGAATCCAATGGTAAGAAACACCAAATAATCAACTGACGGGAAGTGCGCAAATTGACACATACACCAGGCGCGAGTGGATTCAGGACTGACGCTGACATTTCCGGAAACTTGGCAATGCGCGAGCGCACACTAAAGCGCTGGGAGCCTGCTGCTGATGAGATTGACATGTCCCTGGAAGGTGCCGCGGGCGATAGCGCGGGCTGGGATCAATTCGAGGCCAACGAACGTCTTTTCGGCGCAAAGAGCAACTACGATGAGAATCTATACACCACTCGCATTGACCGCTCAGACCCCACTTACCGCCAGAAGCACGCCGAGGCGGCTCGCATCGCGCGTGAAATCGAAGGTCAAGACCATGAAAACGCCCATATGCGCGAGGAAAGAGGCCTGGTGGCCCCTGACTCGGGTGATCAGGATGAAGAATCCAAGTACAGCGGTGTCCAGCGGGAGGCCAAGCCCTTCCAAGCCCTCGTTTCTGGCCAGCCCAATAAATATACTCCCCCCGGACGCCGTCAGCCCGCACCTCCTGTTGCCCCCACCAAGCAACCGTCACCTGCGCCTCAGGCTCCTGCCAAGGAGATCTCACCGGTCGAGAAGCAACAGCCAACACCTGCGGTCAAGCCCAGTGCTGAGACAGAGCAGAGAACAGATCTCAACAAAGCTGCGCCTGCTGCTTTTACCGCAAAGCAACAGCGCCCTGTTCCCGAGAATGCCACTGCCAACGTGGAGACCGAGGTTCTCGATCACTTCCGCCAATTCGCCAGCAGTGAGAAACTGAAGGTTCAGGAACGTCGCCGCAACCAAGCATCGTACGATCGTACGATCAAGTTGAACGAGTTGATGAAGTTTTCCAAGAACTTTAAGCTCTCTACTCCTGTTCCTAAGGATCTGGTACCCATTCTCGCCAAAGATCCCCACAAGCAAGAGGCTATAATCGGTCGACTTCAATCGCCTGATGAGAAGACCAGCCCAAAGTCTGCTTCGCCGGTGGCTGAGCAGAAGCCCTCTACTCGTGCTGCTGGACCTACTGGTGCGGTACCACCTGTTGCTCCTTCTGACCGTCAGAACTTCGCTCGTGGCCGTCAAGGCTATCTTCCTACTGGCCCGCTTGCTGGCCCTGGTGGTCGTTTCCCTCAGCAGCCCATGCAGCAAGGTCGTCCTAGTGCCGGTATGCTCAGCCATCGCCTCCAGGACAACCTCCAGCAACGAAAAGGTGCCGGTATGGCCCCTATTCCTGCTCCGTTGCCAATTCAGGATGCTCGGGGACCTCCTACTGGTCCTGCTAGCGATCAGCCCCGGATTACCAGCCCCGTGAAGTCTCAGGCCTCGGCCTCTGCTGCGTCAAAGTTCAATGTTCGCGCGATGGAGTTCAAGCCTAACCCTGCAGCGAGTACTTTCACTCCCGGCGGCGGTTCCGGAGCCTCTGCTGTTTCTGGCACTACAGCTGCTACCGCTGCTACTAGTACTACTGCCGCGACTGCTGCTGCCACCGCCGCTACTAGTGCCAGCCCGCGGTCCTTCTCGCGGAATACTTCAGTATCTCGTGCGACTACGCCCTCTGCATTCTTTGGTACGAAAAAGCCTCAGCCCATCTCTGAGAGACCGTCCATTGATGATCAGTTCAATCCCATCAAGCGCATGAAGAAAGAGAGCGCCGAGGCAGCCGAGAAAGCCGGCAAGCCTTATACTCCATTCAATGGAGGCATTCCCCCTCCTTACAAGACTCTGCCCACTTGGGATGTGCCAGAGGTTAACCAGGAGAAGACTTTCGATCAAATGTTCAAGCAGCCGAGTGTTCCCTCGGCTTCCCCTCAGGGCCGCTCTGCTTCAAACAACCCCCATATACCCCAGTCGCAGATGCCCTTCTTCCAGGGGGGCAACCAGGGTATGCCGCCGTCCTCCGGTCCTCCCAATGGACCTCACATGCACCAAGGCTCTCATGGTCCTACTCCGGGTCACATGGATGACCATCACCGCATGCAGCTGTCGGCTTCGTCTTCTCAAGTCTTCCCCTCTCCTCGTATGGGGCAGAGCCACCTGGGATATCCGTCTCCTATGGCTCCTCATGCGCAGCTGGCGTTCGGCCAGCCGATGCAGCCGTTCTACGGAGGACCTCAACCCGGCCACATGAGACAGTACCAGGGTGGCCCTCAGTTCATGAACCCGCAAGCTGCCATGGCGGCTCCCATGATGATGCAGCAGGCTTCTAATGGTCCTTTTATGGGTGTGCCCCAGGGCATGGCTCCCTACAATCCGCAGATGCAGATGTACTCCCCTTCTCCGGCCCACGCCTATCCTCAGCATGCACCCCCACAGCCGCACAGTGGCTACCCTAGCCCCAGTCGTGGTGCCCCTATGATGATGCATCAGAACTCGCAATCAGGCCAGCCTCCCCAGCCGATGATGTTCATGCCCGGACAGCCAGGTCAGCCTGGATATGGAAACCAGCAACCTGGACACAGTAAGTCTTTAATGGATCATCTATTCTTATCCACTGCTGACTGTTTGGAATCAGTGCCTCCCGGTCGTGGTGGCTACTCTCAGCAGCAGCCTCAATTCTCCTCCAGCCCTCACCAGGGTCACCATTTTTCTCCTAACCAGCATCGGACGCCAAGCAACAGCTATAACCAGGTACCCCAGATGCCTCCCCAGGGACCATCTGGTACGCCGGCAAATGCGGGTTCAAGCTCGCACTCTGCTGAGCCCACCGATGAGGGCAAATGAACTGCATGATTTATGATTGATTGAGTGACTGTTCTGGTTCAGTGACTTGAACTCCGCCTCTGCACCGTTGACATTAGCCATTTATCAAATCCCCTGGGGTTTGAATGTGTCTCCGTCTTCATCCCTCCCGCTACCTTTGGTACTGTCGTGTACCATCGATGAAGAACATGTTGATACCAGACCTGAAAGGTAAGGTCTAGACCCGATAACCCTGATATTCGTGTACTGACTTTTTCAGGTTCGAAGAGTGGACATAATTATCATGTCTATTTATTACGGCGTGGGTTTGAAGATATACCTGCCGTGAATTTTCTCTGAGTTGTGTACAACTCAGCCGCGGCCCTCAAGCCCTCGTATCCTCTCTCGGAGCTTTCTCAGAGATTTATCATCACAACTGATGTGGACGCTGGGGTTTCCCAGGTTTGAAGGTGCTCTCTGTCAGGATGTGTTTCCTTCCGGGTTTTTCTTTGCTTTTTTCTTTCCTTTCTTTTCCAATGTGGATATTCCTTGTCTGTGGGTGGTCTGAAAGGGATCTCACGTGTTCTATCTCGCGGGGTAGGCGTCGCATGTGGTGGCTTACGTTCAATGACCATGAAGTGGAACCGATCGAAAACCAGCGACAGGCGGGAAGGGTGTGAGTAGTTGCGGGATAGTGGCTTCCACGGTAGTTGCTAGCGCGCCTTCGAGTGCAATGTGAGATGACTATATCTAAATAACTCAATTTCCATTCGTAGACTGCATTATGGCACACGACATAAGCCCATCCAATATGTCTCCATTTGGCTTACACAACCCAGCCCATCCCCCCGGTCGTGTGAAGCTGTAGCAGATGTTAGCCCTCATCCACAAATGTATCCAGTCTTAACTCGAATATAAAATGTCCTCAGGTCTTTTCAGTTTCATTTTGGTCTTCATTCAAACCACCCCAGAGACCACCATCTGACCGCGGTGCTCTCCCAACCACACCCATCCGCATCAATCACAACATAACACAACCCGATCTTTCACCTACCACACCACATCCATCCCAGTCCCACTCCGTCCCTCACATTCCCCTCGCGCAGTTCAAAACCCAACCCACTATCGACCGCAGCCATTAGTTCCCAACTAGTCCTCATAGAGAAAAGCGGACCCAGGAACTCCATTACACGGCCGGACACGCCTATACCCTTCCAAAAAGAAAGGCATAGCAATGTCGCGATATACACATGGTTTCTCCCAAGGTCCCTTGTCCGTAGAAAGCCATCGGTCTCGGCTTGGACCCTTTTGCCTAGCCATGTGTTCTGCACGAGGAGAGACGGGGGAACTGATAGGAGTAGAGACTGGAGTGGTGCTTTGTTGGTGTAAATAGGATGGAAGACAGAAACGTGTGCTGTGAATGATGTCGGTGAATGGTGCTGGTGAGCTCCTTCGGTCTGGGGTTTCTGCTGCTGGCTTTGCGCGGTCTGACCTTTTACCAGGGTCGCATCTTTGGAGGTAGGGTTGCAGGGTGCATGGGAGGATACGGGATGTATGGAGCTTACCTGCTAGAGACCCACGTATCGTGAGCGTAGAAATATTGTGGTTAGTTGTATTCGCATGGCATCCCACAGTCGTGCGGAGTGTTGACGAAGGAAGCTCCGAAGCTCAAAGCTCCGAAATAAATGCGGAGCCCTGCCTCAGGCTCCCGCGGTACGCGGGGCTCATCACCGCAAGGTGGCCACGGAGATCCAACATTCAAGATTCCAACTCTCGATCTCCTCTGCATATATCCTCGTCTTCTTCTACACTCCGAACCCTTCGCTGTACTCTCAACAACCCTTTCAAAAACAACATTCGTCCCTTACCCGGCCCATTGGCCAGCCCAACCCGGGCCCGACAACAACACCACATATGGATTTCCTCAAATCAGCCGTCGCGTCTGCCATCGCGAAGGGCAGCTCCTTCCCCTTCTCGCTAGGCGATCGAGTCGATATCGGCGACTCTATCTGGACGCTTCACAACGGTACAAAAAGGGTAGGATGGTCTCCGCTGCGGTCATTTTCACGTTTCTGATACGTGTATAGGATGATGGCTCGGCGTGCAGTGTCTTTACCTTTGATATCGCAGCTAATAAGTCACGTCTCCCGCTTGCTAAAAATGCCGTGCGCAAGTCGCGCACGCTCCGCCATCCGGGTGTGATCAAGGTTCTGGATACGATAGAGGTATGGATGCGCCTATGCGTCTGCGCAGTAAGCGGGCGTGTTTTGGAGTATGAGGCTGATGGTGAAGCAGAATGAATCGAATCTTTATATCGTTACTGAGCGCGTTACTCCGCTTGATTGGCAGGTTCGGAGGAGGAGTATCAGCGAGGAGACGGCGAAATGGGGGTTGCATACTGTTTCGGTCCGTGTTTCATCTTTGGGGTGTTGGGTGTTGGGTTTATGCTGACTGATTCGCGCTGGGCAGTCAACGCTTAAATTTATCAATGAGGATGCTTCTTCCGTCCACGGCGCTGTGCGCGCGTCCTCTGTTTATACAAGCGAGAGTGGCGAGTGGAAGCTGGGCGGCTTCGATATCTTAAGTTCGATGAAGGAGGACGATGCCGTTATTTATGTGGGTCCTTGTTTTTGAACGACAATTGCATGCATGCTAACCAAGTACTAGACATACGGCAGTCTAGTCCCAGATGCAGCTCGCTTCACACCCCCAGAAGTTGTCAAAGGTGGTTGGGAGTCTATCAAAAAGCATCCTTTGGCGGCCGTTGACGCTTATGGTCTGGGTGTTCTGATCTTTGAAGTATTCAATGGTCAATTCTCTGGCGGCGATCAGATCGGGAAGACGACCAACATTCCTCCTACCATGCAGCAGAGTTACAAGCGTCTTTGCACGGCTAATCCGAAGTTACGACTCAGTCCTGCACACTTCGTTGAGCAGGGGAAGAAGCATGGCGGGTTCTTCCAGACTCCTCTTATTCGTCTCACGGATGATATGGAGAGTTTGGGTCTCAAGAGTGATGCGGAGCGAGAGGACTTTATAAAGTATGTTTTGTCTTCGTCTCAGCTATTATTGGCAGTTGCTTACATGAATAACAGCGAACTTGACAATCTTTCAGAAGACTTCCCCGAGGACTTCTTCAAGATGAAGGTCTTGCCTGAATTGCTCAAGTCTGTCGAGTTTGGTGGCGGTGGTCCAAAGGTGCTTAGCGCTACTTTGAAGATTGGCTCCAAACTATCAGCGGACGAGTTTAATGCCAAGATGACACCTGTGGTTGTTCGGTTATTTGGCAATCCTGACCGAGCATTGCGCGTGTGCCTTTTGGATAACCTTCCTTTGATGATTGATAATCTCTCGCAAAAGGTCGTCACCGACAAGATCTTCCCTCCAATGGTCAGTCTGCGTCTTAATTTTCATCTAAATACGATCTAACAATCTCTAGACTTCTGGCTTTACCGACGCTGCCCCGGTGGTCCGAGAGCAGACTGTCAAAGCTGTTTTGGCTATCATTAACAAACTCAGTGACCGGGTGATTAACGGAGAGCTTCTCAGGTTTCTGGCGCGCACTGCAAATGATGAACAGCCTGGTATTCGTACCAACACAACTATCTGTCTTGGCCGAATCGCGAAGAATTTAGGGCAGAGTGTAAGTCTATCACCTGTGGCTATCAATCAGATGCTTATATCCCGTAGACACGCTCGAAGGTGCTCATTGCTGCATTCACAAGAGCTATCAAGGATCCATTCGTGCATGCCCGTTGTGCCGGACTTCTCGCCCTGTCTGCGACTATCGACGTCTTCAGCGAAGAAGATTGTGCAGCTAAAATCCTGCCAGCCATTTGTCCCTCCCTTATTGACAAGGAAAAGTAAGTTCGGGTGACGTAAACTATCACTTCCCTCACTTACACATTTCAGGCTCCTGCGTGAACAAGCAAACAAAACACTCGATGTATACCTGCAAAGAGTACGCAATTTCGGCAACACAATGGCAGATTCGGCGATACCACCAACTGCTTCACCCGAACCAAACAAATCCGATGCTCGTATTGGCACCTCAACCGACAAGTCCTGGGCTGGGTGGGCCATTTCCTCATTTACAAACAAGATGTCCGCCGCCGATGGCGAGATCGAACCCACCGCCGCCAAGGCCGCCGAAGCAGACATCCCAAGACCCGCCTCAGTTCCTCGCCCGGCTAAATCATCTCCCTCTACCCAATTGAATCTTCTCAAGCAAACCTCACGTCCCGCTGCACACCCACTCAGTCGTTCACAGTCCGATCGACCCATCCCCATCGTCCACGGAGAACAGCCAGAAGACGGAGGCGACGACGTCTTCGATGCTTGGGGTGCAATGGACGATGATGACAACGAAGAGGACACCTTCTCCGCAGCCGTGGCATCACCTAAACCCTCCTCTCCTAACCCCTCTGCAAAGGCACCCATCGTACCATATGACGATGGCGGTGAACCCGATTTCGCGGGGTGGCTGGCGGCCAAGAGTTCCACCAAGGCGAAGAACCCCCTGCCCAAAGGGTTGGGCAAGTCCGCGTCTACCACCTCTGCACCTACGAAAGGTACGGTAGTGAAACCGAAAATGGTGGCTCCGAAGAAGATCGATACCAAGCCAAAGGATGTAGATGAAGATGATGGTTGGGGTGACGCTTGGGATTAGCGTGTTCATTTTCATGGCATTGTATATATTGCAAGTACAAGTAATGTGGGGTTGGATTGCGTATAGAGTGTTGCGCATAGCCGTGGAACTAGGGAATCATATTACTCTTCCAAGGTCTTTCTAGCGGTACCTATGAAAGGATCACCGAAAATGTCGGTATCAGATGCTGCCGAGCTCCGGCCTCGGGACCGTTGAATATGCAGTCTCCACACGCATGGCTGTACAACGCTATCTTGGCCCGTTATAGCTTAGTACAAACATCAACCTCAGCTGAATCATCCAGGTTCCCGGTTTTTGGAATGGCTTGCAATCGAATTGGGTATACAAAAAAAAACATCATCTGCTGCCCAGATAATACTCACCGCATTCCGCGGAACAGACACAAAACCTCAGCCCGCTTATCGCTTATCGGTCTCAACCTCGCATCTCCTTAGCTTTCACCTCTCAACCGTGTTGTTGAATTCTGTGAATGAGCTACTCAGGCCAAGTGCGACACGCATCTACAAGGACAGCAAACGCGCCAAGCCCTGTGCGCTAACCTCCCATAAACGGAATCTTGCTGCCTTCCCCTCGATCCCGCTATCTGATCACACCATGCAAGGTCAGCATTGACAGGCTGGTAATTCGCGACTCTCCAGGCCACTATATTCTCTTATTCCCGTTGATCAAAACAGCGTAAAATGGACGAGGAGGATGTTCCACCGCCTTACTCGGCCACCGACCCTTTGAATGCGGCAGATAACCGCAACGGCAATTCGTCGCAGCCTATACCTCGACGCGACAATGCGCAACCACAAGAAGCTGGCAGCTCAAGTTCAGCAGAGCCAGGTCCTTCTACTCCGTCTGCTGTGCCAATACACTTCTCTTCCGCCGTCACATACTTCGAGCGGCGCCCGCCAACAGTCGTCGACGACAGCCGGGGCCTTTTGGACCACCATATGACCATATACCCCCGCAGCCAAGCGAAAGACTTTCCTAGGCGGCCCCGCTGCTGGAATGCCCACTTTGGAGAGATTATCCAGCAAGACTGGGACACTTTTCTCCGCTATCTTTTCCCTGCGCAATTGGGCTTGGCTGCTGCCTCGCAACACTTGCCCCGGCAGCTCCGAGCGGAGATCCAGCGGGATCGCAAGGACCGACCACAGGAGACTGACGAGCAACGCCGAGCACGGATCACAGCTGTCGTAGATGAATGGAATCAGTGTTTTTTTGAGCCGCGTGCAACTCGGATCGTCTTTGTCTATGTCGGCGAGCCCGATGCTGCGCCCAGTTCTACGCCCAGTTCTGCCTTATGTCCGAGGTGTTACCCGGCTGCCACGAAGGCTACCCTTGGCACAGGTACACCGACCACTGTGGATGGTCAAACGGCGGTGAATGCTAATGCGCCGTCGCCAGTCGGGCAACCTACACCGTCACCAACTTCGTGGCACATGCCTCAATACTCGCCTTTTGGGACACCGCAGCCGCATATGCCCTACGGCACTCCTTACGGTGTTCCACCATTTGCGGCACATGCAACACATACCGGCCAGCCTCCTCAGTACTACACGCAGCCACCGCCAGGGGTTGCTCCTTGGCAATGGCAGCCTTGGGGCTATACACCGCCACAATTTGGACCGTCAGGGACATCCAAGGGTGGAGCCCTTGGCTGGATCTCCAACCTTACATCTCAGGCGCAGAAGTACGGTGAGCGGTTTGCTGAACAGGCGCAGCATTATGGCGACCAGATCAGCGCGCAGGCTATGCATTATGGGAGACAGGTCGAAGAGCAAGCGATGGCGCATGGACGTTGGATTGAAGATCAGACTAGGCTTCATGGCCACAAGCCGAACGCATACCCCAGTGGATATCCACCTGGTGCATTCAATGTAACGCCTCCATGGAGCACTCCTCCAGCTGGGGTTGCATATAATCCACCGATATCAACGTCGACACCGACATCACCTACCGCCGATACGACTCCTGTTAGCACTATCGGAAATCGACCTTCACTTCAGCCCCAAGCAGAGCCTCAGCCTAAACCACAAACCCAAAATGACGACAAACCTCTCGAGCGTTCTCTCGAACGTTCTCGCCGCGCCTCTACCAGCTCCGTCTCCTCCGCCTCTTCTGTCTCATCACTAAGCTCTATCGACTCGCTCTCCACAACCTCTGACCTTGACGCCTCCGACCTAGCCAATGTCCGCACACAACTCCAATCCCTCCACGATCGCCACGACCGCACCCTCCACGAAGCGGCAGTCGACCTCCGCCGACAACTATCCCTCCTCGAAGAATCGCGCCGTGAAGCCCGCACATCCGGCCGTCAAAACTGGCGCCGCGGGCGCCAAGAGCCCCCAAAAGATAGCACAGACTGGGGACGCTGGGAATCTCCCGAACAACAGCAACGCGATGCAACCGAACGCCGAGCAATGAAAGAAGAAATGCGCGCTACCAGGAAAGCCTTCCGGGACGTCGTTCGTCGGGCCCGCGACGAACAACGCGATAAGCGTCGTGCTCGAAAGAACCGTCTTCGTCATGCACGCCCTCAGCCTGAAAGTCGGCCCAAGAATGAGATTCTGCTCGATGAACGAATGGCAGCTCTCACTGTCGAAGAACCTATTTTCCGTCCACCGGCACGGAGCCAGACCGAGCCTGTCTCTCAACCTTATCGGCCCCAGCGCGCTCTACGCTCTGATGCAAGCTCGGAGGTGAGCGTGCCCGGTGCTATCCATACGCCCTCATCTGCGTCTTTGACCAGTGTGCATGACTCTCCAGCTGAGGTCCCAGATAAGAAGTCGAAGCTAAAGCAGATGCTCAAGTCGAGGAATGTGAAGAAGCAGCAAAAGGCGGAGAAGGAAGCAGAAAAAAATAAGTCTAAGAAAGACGGTAAATAACTGACAGAGATGAGGAGAATCTCAGAGCTCAGTTCTTATGACTCTGGGCACGATTTACGATTCAGGATTTAGCATTCATGTATCATGTACATTTCATCGCAAATAGATCCATCCATTCATGGATAATCCATATCCCCATTTCATCCCCATTTCAATCTTTTTTGAGATCTCATCTCTCATACATATACCCTCAATCCCCCCTCCGCAACACATTTGTAGAGGTGACCTTCTAGAAGAAGAAGAAAATCAATCAAACCTGACTCTCATTCCTCTCAACCAAATCACCAACCCCCAGCCCCCTCCCAACCTTAACCTTAACCATCTTCTCGTCATTTCCATCCTCCTTCTTCCCCATTTCCCCAACCGGCTCCCCCTCATCCTCATCATCCTCCCCAGCCTTCGCCTTATCCTCCGCCGCAATCCGCTTCTCAATGCTCTTCCAGTCCAACCACTGGCCATCAAGCTTCAGGTGCATCGCATAGGCATCTTCGCCGTCGGCATAGTACTTGCTTTCCACTTTCTCCACCTCGAAGCCTAGTGTGTCGCGGTACAGGCGCAGAGCCGCGGTGTTGGAGACGCGCACGTGCAGAGAGACGTAGTTTGCGCGGTGAGATTCGGACATTGCGCGTTCTTTTTAGATTATAGCTAGGGTTAGCCTTCTGGTTTTTTTTTTTTTTTTTCTTAGGTAGCAATTTACACCCGCCCGCCTCTGAACAATCCTGGAGAGGGAAACAGAAAAAAGAAAAAAGAAGAAAGAAACAACAGGAAAGACTCACGACTCATCCTCATCAACCTCTCCGCAATTCCCAACCTCCTATGCGTCCGCATAACACTCAAACTAGTAATATGCCCATGCTGCATCCCATCCGTTGGCTCCTCCTCCATCTTTGCGAGCACATACCCCACAACCTTAGGATACTCGCCGGCGACATTGCCTGCCGCGCCAGCGCCGGAGATTCCAGTGCTCTTGGCGTAGCCGTTCTTGGGTCTGACGACGGCGACGAAAGAGAGTTGTGGCCATGTGAGCGCGTGGTAGAGGTAGTATTTAAGGAAGTAGTTTTCGGGCAGGTTGGTGATGTTGCAGGTTTGAATTGAGGGGAGGAGGTCGATATAGCTCGGGTAGCTTGAGAGAGGGACGATGTCGACCATTTTGGGGGGTGTTGGGGTCCTAGGACCGCGGTGATGGGTGGTGTGGTGGTGTTTGGGGTTTGGTGAGGGTGGTTTGGTTTGGAAGGTGGTGGTGGGATGGGAGGTGGGGTCATGTGATTGTGGGACTGAGGTGAGGTTTTGATGGGAGTGGGGATGCGATTGTTGATGCAATTGATGAAATTGGGTCTGGGGGAAGAGAAATTGGATTACTGACTGAGCTGAGGATTTTTTTGAGGATAAATTGGATATCGATGCTAGATTGGGATATATGGATATTTCACTCTAGATTATTCATATCTACACGTAATTGGTTTCTGCCTATAGGCAAGAAATTGAGATCAAACTATAAATGAATCGTGAACAATCATAATCAAAATGCTGTTAGCAGGATTTGAATTCCTGCTACCACGGCGAGCAGGGTCGATATGCTGGAGATTGATATTCCGTGCACGGCGGCGGATTTGGTGCCACAGCACTTCCAGTTGTAGGTGACGTTGTTCATCTGGGCGGCTACTTCGAAGACCGATCCGTTCTTAGGGCTACCGTAGTTGTAGTAATCAACCAGGAGGAAGTTGGGGGGACGGTTCCATTCGGCTAGGGTTTGTTAGTGGTGGGATTCAGGAGGAGGAGGTTTGGAGAGAGATCTTACCTGTGCAGTTCCGCGCCATTTTACCCAGACTGCCGGTACCGTTGACGCCGTTGGTCTGGTTCAGTTGGGCAGTGTTGGGAATAAGGAGATTGATGGAGGCGAAACTGAGCTCGAGGTTCAGGTTGTGGTTGACCATATACATGCGGGTCTCTGCACCCTGGCGCGCCAGACCCGGAGGCCGCTGCACGGTACAGGGGAAGTTGTCGTCGGTTGGAGAGAAGGGAGTCTCCCAGACCTGCGAGAACTCGTCCATCAGCCACGGGATGGCGGTCTGGTTGGCTTGATAATCCAGGAAGAAGACGACACGCTTCTGGGTCAGGATCATCTCAGATAACGTGGGCCAGTCATCCAAGGCCATGGGAATCATTGGTGGGGTGTACACATAGCTCATAAGGCCGGAGTTCTTAACGGGCTCGGTGAAGTTCCCGGGATTGACGTAGTCGGAGTTGCCCATCAGGATAGTGATCACGTCGTAGGGGTTCTGGCGCAGCCAGATGGCGACCGTCTCGAGATAGGCCTGGAGAGTACCCATGTTCAGAATTTCGCAAGAGCTGTGGCAGAGCAGCATGGTGCCATTCTGATAGTGAGTTTGGAATTGCACTTGGAGATGTTAGTGTTGAATGCACCCGGGCCAGGAGGCCAAGAATGGATCGAATTGACTTACGCATGCGAACTCCATCGTTCAGCTGGGTGGTCACGTCGAACATCTGGTTGGAGGCAGCATTGCCTGAACGATCGAACGGACTGTTGTGTGCGGCGACGTTGGTAATGTTGGAGTAGTTACGCGCGCAGAGCTCGACGTAGCCATTGCAAGGCCGGGTATTGATGATAGGCGTCGTGCTGGCCGTGGAGGTGGCAGTGGCCGTGGCATTCATGCTGTTGTTGCCTAGAGTGGTGGTAGTACCGCCGCCAACCAGGACCGTCACGGAGTTAGAAGTTTTGGTAACGGTCTGGTTACCGGTTGTGGTTGCGTTCGAGGCGAAGGTCGAGGTGATGGCTTCTAAGGAGGTATCGCCATTGTCGAGGGTGACAGTGCTGGGGTAGGTCTGGTATGGACCCGACGGCACAGCTACGATGCCTGTGGTGATCGTGGTGGCATCGGAGATGTCGTAAGAGGTGGAGGAGCTGGTGGTGGAGGTATCGGTGGAGGTAGTGGTGGTACTCTCAGCCAGGGCCAGGCCGAGCAGAGTGACTAGGGGTAGCCACCTCATGATGAAGGTGAAATGTGTATGTACAGGGGAGCGTGAAGGAAAGAGATGGTCTCTACGGCGTACGGGATACCACATTCGCACTAAGATCCACCTATGCCAAGCATATGGTCTTTTTTTTCAGGAGCTGGTGGAGTCGGGAGATGGCGGCGGTGACGCAGGCGACCAACGTTGCCGTGCCGATGCTCCAATAATAGGTCCATCATGCATCTCCACCCAAGGTTGGTCTCGACCGTCTTGGCTGAGTCCTGACGCTGTCCATGGTGGGATACCCGATTATACTGCAATTAAGTTAACACTATTCACCCGCCACACCAGGTCTGACGTGGCCCGCCGTTCGTATCAGGTTTTACCCCATCGTCCATTACAGCTACTGTATCTCCTCTCCAAGCGTGAAATAATTGATTAAAAACATTATCCGGACGATCACCTAGCGCTAAAAACGAGCTAGCGCCAGCCACTGACGATCCCGCAGGAGCTTTCTGGTCCAGGGATTTCACCAGCTCTGATTATCCTTTTATAACGTACATGGATGCCTAAACGTCACTCCTTCCCCTCCCTCCTGCAATCCCCTACAGTATGGTAGACAGGGACCCCCAGGTTAATGGCACTCGCCGAAGACTTCCTACATTCTTTCGCCGCAGCAGGCCCGACCGGCCTGTGACTGCCCGTCGCGCAAGCACCGTTCATTCCCACCGAAGCATTCGCGCCCTACTCTATCTCCTTTCCTGGATCTTCATTTTGCTAGTCGTGATCGGAAATGTCTCCAACAAGCCCGTCCTGCGAAGCACCTACTTCCTCTATCTCGACCTGTCCAACATTATCCCCTTATCTATACCCAATGCTGTCCTGATCAACTCCATCGCCCAGTCTATTGGCCTGCACGATTTCTACCAGGTCGGCCTGTGGAATTTCTGCGAGGGCTACGATAATGAGGGAATTACCCATTGTTCCACGCCCAAGACTCTCTATGCCTTCAATCCAGTCAAGATCATTCTGGACGAGTTGCTATCCGGAGCCAGTAGTACGTTCCCCTACCATATCCGACTTCAACCGCAAAATTCAAGTCTAACTGCTATTTAGTCGCCCTGCCTTCCGACATCACTAGCCCCCTTCACTTGGCCAAGGTCGCCTCCCAGTGGATGTTCGGCCTGTTCCTGACTGGCGCAGTTCTCAATTTCATCATGATCTTCATCAGCCCCCTAGCCGTGTCCTCGCGCCCTCCCCAAAATATCAAGGCCGTCGCAGCCAACGGAGGCCCGCTCATCGGAAAACCCCCTCACCGCCGCCGTACCTTCATTTTGTTCCGTTCGCTGCCGATGCTGGTCATCAGCTTCCTCACCGCCCTAATCACCATTGTGGCCTCGGTCGTGGCTACCGTCATGTGGTATATCTTCGCCAACGTCTTCGCCAACGCCTCATCCGATATCAACATCAAAGCCCACGTCGGCACCCAGATGATGGCTTTCATGTGGCTCGGCTCCGGATTCAGCCTTATCGCATTCATCGTCCAGTTCGGCTCCTGCTGTGCGTCTTGCTGTGGTGGACGCAAGGCCCGCAAGCAGCTCAAGGCCCAGGGCATCAATTACAAAGAAAAGGGCTCCCTGAGGACCAGCCACTCTGACAGTCCGACCGAGCCTGCTTACCTGGCTGAGGATCGTGAGATGGCCGAACCCCATGCCTTCACCCGTGATTGAATAGTTTCTTTTCTCTTTCCGTTTTCCAGGTTTATTTGATTCTTGGTTCGATATTGGTCGACTCGGACAGTCGAGTCTTATATTTGTTCGTTTGGATATCCACTACGATTGGACGACTTAGCCAACGCGTGTTCAGGTTTTCTGGTGCACAATCACGATCCCCCTATCCTTTTCTAGTATTTAGGTCTGCAGATACGCATGGTTTACATAGAAAAAATCGCCAATACCTTAGTTTCATTCTAACATTTTCCGTTATGATGCCTACATCCTGCTTGGTTCGATCCAATGGTTGTGAAACACGTGACCCAATAGCGAGCATCGGAAGATTGTGTGAGATCTGTCATGAATGACAGCGGGAGATGCTATTAATTAAACTGAAACAAGCGCTGCGTGTAATCCTACAATTAGGCCAGGGAGACAATCTGATAGGCCTTGAGTGAACAGCCATGATTTTATTACCCGGTCATATATTAAGTTGCCGGTCAAGGTACTTTTGGAAACGGAAGTTCCCGCGGTACATCGTGCATCCTGTCCACGCGGGTGATTGAGTTCTACCTAAAACCACGTACTAGGACCAAATATAGTTCTAATTTTGTCCTCGATGGCCGAGTCACATGCATGCGTTAATCTGGGGTTCGGTGGTGGTTGTTCCATTTGGGCTCTGGTCCGTCCCTTCGTGCTGCTTACGCTGACAAGATACTGAATAATCACCCTATCAATGGTCAATTCCGCCCTCCAGAATCTTTGATTCATGCTTGACAAAGGCTTGTCGGCTCGAAGTTGTTCCAAAATTCATAGTTTTGCATACAGATCAATAAGATCTCAGCCCTATCCGCGACCACTGTTTCGCAGGGCGTCGGTTCTAAAAGAAATAGGGGCTGAGAGGTGCAGCAGCCTCTCGTGTTCATGAGCAATGTTCATGTGTGGAATTGATGATGGGCTTGAAATAAATCAACGTGGATTCCATCTCTGTTTTGATGTACTACGCATAATATGGAATAAATGCCGCCTTTCTACCTTGCCTAGGTGCTCTACTTATATAGACCATCCCATGGTCAGAGCTCATCTATAACTCTCTCTTCATCGTCACATCCAAAATGCCCTCCCTACCCCCCTCTTCCCTCCTCACAACCACCTTTCTCCTCCTGATCGTCCTTTCCCCAACCCTCGCCCGAGATAGCGCCCACACCTCCCAATTCCAAACCTGGTACGCCGAGTACCGCCCCATCTTCCAACGCCTAGTATCTGGTGAATGCAATTCCTACTACCTATACTACCTAAATGGTACCACAAATGCAACATACTGGTCCAACACCCTCCGCTGGCTCGGCTCCGGCCCCGAAGCAGACGAACAACTAACAGTCCCCTTGGTAAACTGTCTCTTGGAGAAATCCTCCGAATTCATGAAAAGCGACATGGCTTCCGCAAACGTCCTCTTAGGCCTAGCACCCACCATCCTCGCCGCTCTGGGCAATTCAATAGACGAATTATCTCTGCTCTCCGTCGTCGGACGACGACCTCTCCTCGCAGCCGCTCTCGCGGCCGGATCACCTTCCATCGTACCGATAAGGCCGTTGGAATATAACGACCCTCTGCAGGGTCTCGAACTTCGAAGGAACGAGTACACGCCGAGTATAGGCTCGTTCAGATGGAGTATATGCATCTCGATAATCGAGTATTGCGCCGTAGCTGGGGCGATTGCCAATGTGGCTGAGCTCTCGCGCGAGTTGGGGTTCTATACGGTCTTGGCGTTTGCGCCTGGTTATCCGTTGCTTGTTCTTGCTTGGGTGTTCTTTGCGCCTGTGGCGCATCTCTGGGCTGCTTTTGGGCTTGGGTTTCGATTGAGGCGCGTTGGGCATGTTTCTTCTGGGGAGGTGGGGGTTTGGCCCAGGGGGTATTGGTGGAGGGTTGAGTATCCAAGTAAGGAGCAGTTGCGGAGCTTTTGGGCTCAGTTTGTGCAGGTTTGGGGATTTGGGACTCCAACGGAGAAGGGGAATGGGGGGTTGAAGGAGGAGGGTGGGACTTGGAAGCCTGTCGGGGGTTGGGTTAGGAGGTTGCTTTTTGGATATTCGGTTGAGAATTTGCCTCCGAAGGTTGAGCTGAAGAAGGATAATAGGAAGGTTTTGGTCTGGAATACTGTTTTGGCAGTTATGACCAGTTGTCATTTGCTTCTGGGGACGTTGGTCTTTTCTAGTATGTTGTTTATATCCGCGAGGGATGGGACTTATGTGCTTGGGCGGTTCATGATTTCTGTTCTTCTTTGTCGCGCTGTACTTATGTATGAGTTGGCGAAGTTGAGGGTGTTATATCATATGGATAAGGAGGTACAGGGGGTTATTGAGATGGGTGATACTCGTTATCAGCCTGTTCATATGGGCAAATAGGTAGAGGCTGGACTAAGAGCTGTTTCAGATGGGACACTATTTTATGGTTCGCCTTCGGTTACTTCTTGGGACGCTCTCTACATGTCTCATACTAAGTTTGAATGGAACAACCATGCCACCATCTATCTTAAAAGCCCCGACGACGAGAATAGCCAACAATATCGGAACGGGATCGACTCACTGGGAACGTGAGAATCCTGAGCAGTCGATGAAGCTCCGAAAGTGGAGACGCGTAATACTTCTCCGCCACCACAACTAAAGCTACGAAGATCAACCGCTTCCATATCGGGGCTGGTGTGCATAGAAAGTGGAAGGAATTACCTCGACAACAGCGGACGGGGGGTGTCGAAGTGGGTGAGGCTGCTGTGGACCTCCAGAAGATGAACGGGGACACGGGTGGCAAGGGGTTGATAGCGCGGAATGTCAAGGGCCACGTTTCTTGAATTGTATACGACGATCAGAAGATCATGACTACATCGAGGTTCGTATTCGGATGGATAGGAGATCTGCACATGGCCCATGCTTACAGTATGACATGGGTATCCACTCCGATTGATTTGGTGTGGTGTGGTGGGCACCCTGGGCCGTTAGTTGGGAGGCCTCCGCAAGGAAATTAGTCCTCATTGACTACGTTGGCCCTATGCTTTCATGAGGTTCTCGCTTCGAGTATGAATGGCGGCTGTTAAAATGATTGTTCTCTAAGTGGCTTTCCGGAAAAGCGGGTATGTAGGCAAGTCGAACGGCAAGCATAATAAGGACATTGGCGGTCGTTGTATGAAATGGACGACCAACACCTTTCAAATGCAATTTGCACTCTTCGATGAGAAATATAGTTTCCTTGTATGGCTTGAATGAAGGCACGACCTAGGGCTTCCTCCTTCACCCGTCTGCGCAGTCCCTTCTGCAAATCTACGACTACAATATCCGCAAACATAGCCGAGCCAGAATTTACGAGGGTTGCGAGTCGGATTCTGATGATGTAAGCTTCAAACGAACTATAGACAAATGCAAGTAACAAACCCTGCGTTTGTGTACATATCACATACTCGTTAGCCTCAGAGGGCAATTGGGAATTCCAGTACTTAACCCGAAACTCATCTTAGACAGTCATTTGTCAACTTCTTCCTGTGCCCTGAGTCATTGCCCTGGAAACCCCCAAACGTAAGGCTTCGTCCGTTTCCCAAAGCTCTTGGAAGTCCGTCAAGCTGACCATCTCCCGAAGCTGCTTGAGACTCCCAGCCGCAAGGCAAAGCAAGCTGGCTCTTCTGACCGCAAACCCACTGTCAAGTCCTTCAACTTCCGATAGTACAAGTCTCCCCTGACTGATGCCGCGTACGTGAAAACCGGCAAAAACAAGGATGATACCTCGCCTGTTCTATACATTCCCGTTTGAACACCCTTCAAATATAGGAAGATAGGGTGTGGAGAATAGGGGGGTCCGCTCAGCCGTACTGAAGCCTAGCCCCCGATTATTCTGCCGACTGAATTTGTTTCGATCCAGTGGTCCCTATTTCCCGCCGTAGAGCAGATCCATCTAATTGCCCTAGCACCATTAGTCTCCACGGCCCGGTTAGGAGATTATCGGGGTAATAGAAAGAGTGTTCCTAGGAGCATACAGTATGGAATCATATGTGCTGAAACCGACAAAACTACTGGTAACAAGCAATCTTAGGCGGACGACGATACTCGGTATCCCAACCCGCTCCACGCAAGTAGTACCAAGGAAAAACCATCACACCATCGAAACGGACCTTCATCCACCCCACATCTTCCAAAGTACACCCTTCAATCGCCTCTTCCTCCTCCTCAACCCTTTCCCCATGATCGTACGGGTCATACTCCTCCCAGTCCCTTCGAATAAGCGCACAAACCCTCCCTCCTCTTTATCGGTGAGAACAGAGTCTAAGACATCCTGCGTAATCTGCAGGCAGTACATATATCGTTGCGACCACAGTAGCCCCGGGTTAGTAGTATCTGGTTCTTGTTGCACAGCGGTCGCCACCCACTGCTGAAAATGGTGCCGAATCACAGCCGTAGTAGCCCCGTCCAAACTTCCCGAGTCTTCAATCACAGTCAGGGCTAAATTATCAAGTAAATCAAGGCCATCCTCACTTTCCAGCGTGTCCTTAGTATTAACGAGGAGCCGACGCATAAACTCGACCCAGGCTGTGTTGCTCTGGTAGGTACACCGGTAAATAACCAAGCCCCAGGCGCGAAGGCCACCTTCGTGGAGATCCCGCTCGATTTGGTCGGCCATGTTGTGCTTAGGGCTCATGCCCGGGATGCGTGGAGACAGTTTCTGCACGGGGGGGAATTGAGCAGGTGGCCGAGTGTGCTTTTCCATTTGGCTCAGGCAGATAGGCGAGGTTGTTGTTGGTGGAATGGAGGGGAAGGCGTGATAGGGGACATCCCGATACCAGTTTCTTTGTCTAGCTCCGAATATACGCGTCGTGTTCAAGGCATTGCGTGAGATAGGAGTGGGACGGAGAAATAACAGCCTAGTTATACCCCTGGCCAGAGGACTCATTATATGCTTCTATGGGTGCTATATGTGAGAAGGGGGTTGTTGTAGGGTCTGCACTGACCCGTCGGCACACGCTTAGTAAGTCCATATGAAGACGGTGATCATGCTGCAGTTCGTGTCTCTCTCAATGTTAAAGCTGCGGTCGTTTAAGTCAACGCCGGAACGTGAACCGATCACACTGTGAAAACGAGGAAACCTGAAACTTCGGGCATTCGTGACAGTAATTTTTGCTGGGGCCCGATGTGTTTGCACAAACTACCCCTCCATTAACGTTCCCTTAACGACGGTGCTTGCATACACTTTGACACCACTATCCTAGTACAGCCGTACATTCTCGTTGAATTACCAACCTGCAGATGATTATTGCTTAACATGAATTTGGTTGAGGAAGAGGTTCCAACATATCTCACTTTGGGCCGACATCCTCACCAATGCCTCTCAACATTTGCCACTCTCTGATGGACACAACACTTTCACCTTCCAGCAAGATAGAGATAGCGTGAAGGCTATTTCTAAGCCCTACGTGTGACATTGTGCCTCATAGGTGTTCATGGCGCGAACCAGAAGTATCGACTTACCCAAGGGCATTTCTTCAGTATAATGTTTACAGCTGAATTTGCAAAGGCCTGCGCGCAGAACATTTTTCAAAAAGCCGGGCAAATAAGGAACTCATTTCGAGTCTGGGGGGTGGCAGGGTAATAGGGCTGTAAACAAACGCTGAAGGACCACCCTTCACAGTAGCCTAGGGCATTCTGCCTCCTCCGGCAGCAAAACAGACCCCCTAGAGTATGACAGTCTTGCACATTGCTATTAGAGGCCCGCCAACGCGCCATCTTGGAAGTCCCAAAGTGGGCTTTACAGGGAGAGACTAGTCGGTGAAACCACGATTCTTCTAAATCTGACTCCTTAACCATATGACTAGTCGATAAAAGGGGAATTAAGCACAGAATGTATTGAATATCTTTTGCAAGAATTGGTTTAAAAGGCCCCGAAAAGTCACCTTCTAATGATACATAGAGACTCTCTAAAGTTGCTCTAGATGGTTCGAAAGAAAAGCAGACAGACCTCTATTCGTCTTGCATAAGGAGCTCTGTTAATTTTCTTCAAGATCTAAGGCCTTCTGCAACACCTCGTCCTCAGTATATTCGTACATCTGCTCACCGAAGGAGTGGTACCATGTGTCCGCGATGACCGCAAGGGCGGCCGAACAAAGGCTTCTGAGTGTACAAGACAAGAAAGCAGAGTCCGCCACAGTATGACACCCGTCAGAAATGACGCCTTGGCTACCGTGATTACCTAGATAGAAGAGGTAATTTTGGGGCTCGAAATATGTAGCGAGCTTGGTGATTTCCTAGCAGTCGTCTTTGCACGATGCCGGATGCGAAGCAAGGCCAAATTAACTCGAAGGCTGCAGTGGATTTGATTAGCGTTATGTTCTGAAGATCGTATCCGAGGGCAGATCCTGGGTCACTTACATTTCATGTACCCGGGTCATCGGCGGTCAAATCGATCACCGTGATTTCTTTGAGAGACACCGAGCGTGGCCGAGTTGAGAGGTTTGGGGTGGCGTTCATCTCGGCTGTTGGTTTGAGATGCGAGTTTGGAGTAGCAGTATGGTCTTCGAGGGGACTCGGAGAAAGTCGGGGGTGAATATGAGATGAAGCTGAAGTTGGAAGGATATGAACGGGAGAAGAAGAAGACGCGGGGGGAGAAGGGTAGGAGATTGTTGTGCCCAAGGAGAGGGGGCCACGCGCTGAATGTTCCGGATGTTTCTCTGCGGGCACCAGGTGTCGCGATTGGGAAAGTTCAGGATTCGATATATTGCACGTGCTCAATAGATCATTGTACGCCTGACTCAATTGAGCGTATCTGCTCTCCCACTCATTCGACACGCTCTGACGTTCGGGCAGCCCGGAAAGGCACTGTTGATAGTCCCGAATCAGGGAATTGTGGGTTTGAGCAAGACCCCAATACTTGCTTCTCCAGTCCTCGATCTCCGCCTTGAACTTTGCAGCTCTCTGCTGTTGAGTGGTGCAAACTCGACGCAATGTTGCCATCTCAGTCTCTTGAATATGGATTCCCAGCCTACCCGTCTTGGGATCGATGCTAGTGTACTTGAGTAAGGCATCACGATACCTGTTTCGCTCGGCTGTGAGACAATCGATCCTGCGCCTGGAGTTTTGCAGTCGATATTGGAGCGTTTCGCTCGAGGGTTCAGCCGGGACTTGCACTGAGTGGAGACTTGGTGCCGATGGACGATATCCAACAGACCCGTATGGTGAGATGTGCATTGGGTCCGGCCTGCTGGTTCTCGCCTCGACATCCGCAAGATGTGCAAGGTCTTGTTGGCCAAGGCCAAACTTCTGCTGGATAGCAGAGCTTGCCGAGGTAGTGACATGGACATCGGGGCCAACGTGCGACGAAATCGATGCTTTGACCGTTGATGAAACCTTCAGTATTTCCTCCACAGATGGTGAGATCTGTTGCTCCCACAGCTTTTGTTTCTTCGGTCCCGGGACACTGCAAGCGTCGTTGTCGCCACTGTCGCCAGTGTTGCCGTCATCCCCAAAAAGCTCATCGAGTGCCCGCTTGCTTGAGCCGTCTATTTGAGAAAATTCCGAAGAGTTGCATGTTTCGTCGTTGTTTTCAAACAGCCCGTCGAGTTCACGGTTGCTCGGGTCGTTCAGTTGAGAGACCAGCTGACCAAAGTCCGTGAAGGGGTCAAAGTCAAGGCCGATATTGATACCGAGATCAAGGGAATTTTCATCCTGCAGCCATGAATCTGGCAGTTGTGACTGAGACCCAGGGGATAGTGTAAGCCCCAGATCCTCACCTGCAGTGCTGTTGGGCTGGAATGAAGGCAACTCACATTGCTCCGTGACTCGGTCCATCTCCATCGAAGGGTTTCAGTATGGACCTATGACAGGCCCAGGGCTTTGATTTGGAGCAGATATCAAGATAACATGGTATAGAAAAGGTTGAGGAAAGGCCGTCTGCAAGGTTGAAACAAGCAGAAATCTCGTGGGAGGTTGAGTCAATTATGTGTCATGTAAAAGTAGGGTTGGACTTTTTTGTTTATCTTTGTTTTTCTGCCCGACAAATACAGCTCCCCACCGCCATCTGATACGTCTCTCTCGCCACCGCCTTCCGAACAACCCCACCGCCCTGGTCGCGATGGCAGAATTCCCGTGGTCCGCACGTCCAGTGCTACCACGTCCAGTGCTACCACGTCCAGGTAGCACTGCTCCCCCAACGGAGAACACATCACTCCCAGACGAGAGACGCTTTAACATCTGCGACACATACGTTCAAGCTATCAACTCCATTCCTCTGCGCGATCCGAATATTCCATTCACCTCTGCGTCCGGCTCAATCAAAATGAGCGTCATCCTCTGCACTGGTAAGTGGGCCTACACATCTCCCCGCATTCTTTCCCGGCCTGAGCTAATGATTGCTGGCGCACTTTACAGCGGGGTATGACCATACCATCCGGTACGTTTGAAGCAATCTGAAGCTTCTGGGTCAGGCTCTCAAGCCTGGGAGCTTAAAGTGGCCCTGAATCCAATGCGTACTAACATGTCCTTTGATCAGCTTCTGGGAGGCGCTGTCGGGCATTTGCTCACGCACCATCCAGCACCCGGACTCTCAGGTCAATCGTCTCTGCATCACTCCCGATAAACGCTTCCTTGCCGCCGGCGGTCACAACAATGTCAAGCTCTATGACATTAAGTCCACCAACCCCAACCCCGTGATGACCTTCGAAGGTCACTCAAGTAATATCACCGGTGTTGCTTTTCACTGCGAGGGCAAGTGGATGGTCACTAGCTCTGAGGACGGTACTGTCAAGGTTTGGGATACTCGTACTGGTGCGCTGCAGCGCAACTATGTTCACCGCGCCGCAGTGAATGATGTTGTTATTCATCCCAACCAGGGTGAGTTGATTAGCGGTGATCGCGCTGGTATGGTCCGGGTCTGGGATCTCGGCGAGAGCGTCTGCACTCACCAATTGATCCCTGAGGATGATACTGCTGTGCTCAGTGTGAGCGTTGCAAGTGACGGGTCTCTGCTGTGTGCTGGAAACAAGAAAGTATGGTCTCCGATACCTCTTGAATACCCATCACTAACCACTCACTTTGCTGCAGGGAAATGTCTACATCTGGCGCATGGTCCAAAATGAGGAGACCACTCGCATCATCCCTATTTGCACTTTCCAAGCTCACAAAGACTATCTGACACGCGTCCTCCTGTCTCCTGATGTGAAGCACCTTGCCACTTGCTCTGCCGACCACACCGCCAAGGTGTGGAATCTTGATGCAGACTACGCTCCTGCCAAGGTAGCCATCAAGGAGTTCAACGACCGACAGGCTGCGCAGGGAACCGAGGAGGCCCAAGCTGAGGCCGCACCCACGCCTGCTGAGACTACCCGTAACCAGAACCGTGATCTCCTTCGCATCTTCGATACCCCCGTTCAGGACAGAGATCTTCTCCGTATCAGCGAGGAACCCCGCGATGATGCTCCATCTCCGCAGCAAACTTTCACTCCCTCCCCGGACGGTCCCCCCATGGACCCAAACAATGGCACCCTCTTCCTAGAGACCACCCTCGCCAATCATCAGCGCTGGGTTTGGGACTGCGCTTTCTCTGCCGATTCTGCCTACCTCGTCACCGTCTCTAGCGATCACTACGCTCGCCTGTGGGAGCTCAGCTCTGGCAATATCATCCGCCAGTACTCCGGCCACCATCGCGGTGCTGTCTGCGTGGCGCTCAACGATTATTCCGAGCCTCGTTAATCATCTCTGGCATTTCTGAAAGTCGTTTCTTTTCAATTCTGGCTGGGAATTTTTCATGATTTATTGAGGATATGGCGTTTTCATGGGTGGGCACATAGCATGGCGCAAACCGGTTTGATTTGATTTGCACGGATGTTATCGTTTCTGACGATGGACGCCGTGTATGGAGTCCAGCTGGGTTTATGGTGACTTTTTAATTGCTCCTTGGGCTTTTTCTAGCCCCATTTGGCCTGAGCTGATTCTGTTTCTACGGTGACTATCGTCTTCGATGATGGATGCCTGGAATGGAGTCTAGCTAGGTTTGTTGTACTTTCTGCTTGCCTTTGGCCTGTTTTGGCCCCTGTTTCTGGGCATTGATCCTAGGGTCTTGTCTCCTTCAGATACCATTTGCATTCCATTCTAATAATGCAGTCAGTACAACGATGATACCCAGTAGAATGTTTCCCATATTGCAACTTTAGCGGAGGAGAACCCCTACCGAACTGGATGTCCCTAGTTCATTATTTCGGCTTCGTTTAAAGCTGTTAGTAGGTCGGAACAAACATTTGCCATACGCGGCGCGGCGTAAATATCTCTATAGCTTGGTGTTCCAATATGTTTCCGGGGAAGGTGGTCGGGAGCCTTGGAAGTGACCAAAAGGAATATTGGATTCGAACGGCGAGCAAGAGGAACTTCCCAATCTGAGACCTAGGCTTGTCTACTGAGCTACCCTTGAAAGGCTATCGACAGCGAAATGTCCGTGTGTCTTCTCAATAGACCCCGTGGGTCTTTTGGAAAGATGATCTGAAAATACTGTCTTTGTTTTTCGTAATTCAGCTACCCAGTCTACGGAGCAATGCCTCAGCGTATCACGACAATTCACATAGAAGTGGACTCCATAGACACGGACTGAATACCTGAAATTCAATAGTACTGATAGACACAGCCACGCTCAGTTCACGCAAAAACAAGATAATAAGCAGTCCCGGAATTTTCCAGATCTCAAGTCTCAAAATAAACCATAGACCGTAAAACAAAATAATTCGAAAGAAATAAGACCAAGTCGGAGTCCGAGTTTGTCGAGTTTGTAACCACAACCTCAATCTCAATCACATACAGAAAAGCTTCCCAGCATTATATCAACAGTATCAAGAGGTCCAACGACCACCTAAGTCATAGCGAACCATGTCACACTGACAACAACATCCAGCCCCCGCTCCTCAGCACCCGGATACTTGAACGTCCACATGCCATCACGGTTGACGTCCCAGAATGCGCCGGACGCGGAGTGCATCCCGCGCTTTCCGGCGTTGCTCTGTGCGCCCTCTGCGGCGGCACTCTTATCGATCATGCCTTGCTGCACGATTGTGCTGTTCACGGTGAAGCGGTAAGGGGCCGGCTTGGTGGAGTCCGATGGGGCGGTTGCGGTGATGAGGGCTTTCAGGACAGTGTTCTTGGAGTTGTTAGAGGGAGACGCTGGAGGGAAATGAGAGGACTCACGATGATTGTGGAGTTCCAGGAGCTCACGGCGGTGTGTTCATATTCTGTGACGTTCTTGAGGGCGTCGTCGCAGGCCTGCGAATGTTAGGTTTGGGTCGTGGTAAGGAGGCGCAGGTTCGAACGTACTTCATTGGTGATCTTGGTCAACTCCGGGATCGGGATGGGCTGGTGGTTGTTAGCGGGAGTGTCATGGGAAGCACGAGTTCGTTCTTGCACGAGACCGGTACATCAGACGTACCGACACGGGAGTGGTGCCCTCGACAACCATTGTGATTGATTTGAAGGCGGTAGTTTAGTGGTAGACTGTTTGAAGGAATGAGTCAGTGTTTCCGTTCTTCAAAGCGCGTTTCGAGCTCTGAGAGCGCTCAGCGCGGCCGATATTGTCGCCCGACCCTCAAGTCGCGATCCCCCGCGGGGAGACCGCAGTGCGATTGTCGGACGCGTGCGCGCGTGAACTCGAGTTTGGTCTCGGTATGGTCGAAAGTATGCTCACCGGAGGTAATTTTGTGGGGTAGCAGGGATTCGATGTCGTGGAATTGGGGAATCACGGCGACTAGAGGAGCGATTGATTGTTTTGGGAGAGTGGTATCATCGCGTGGGCGCTATGGCCGCTGGTTGGTTGTGTCTTAGCGCCGCGCTTACTAATACCGAGTCCTTCGTCTACGGTGGTTTTTATTTTACATCGAGTTCGATTTCTGGACTTATTTGTAACAGTAACAATTTCCGATCTCATCCCAAGTATGTATGCTCTCAATGGTTCTATGTTTTGTCAGGGTTGGATTCAGAGAAGTTTGTTGAGAACCATGACATGCAGAGGACTCTTTTGAGGTATACGGGTCCAGGATCTGCAAATTGGTATTGACTTCCGCGTAATGGTAGTCTTTGGTTGTCTTGAGTAGCGCTATTCGGGTGTGACCTAAAAATGTATAGCGAAGTTTTCAGATTCTGGACTTACTCTGGCTTAGTTACGCATACATCAAGAATCGATGTATACAAATATTTTAAGTATTTTTTTAATATCAACTAGTCACCTAGAAACAACAAATTCATCATCTCCAATTTATTCCTTCTACAGTATACCCCTTTATTTTGGTCTTCAGCAAGCCCTTTCATGGATAACTCCTCCATTCCGAATACGAGTCGTTGTCTTAAGAAGGTACTCTGTGCGACTACGCCACTGAACTAGGAAATCGAGTCTTCAGAAGTTTCATCAAATATGAAAGTGATTTACAGATTGAAACACATGCCTGCCTGCAGCTTTCATGCCTTTAAGCTTCAAACAATCAAGCTAAGTAGTCTATGTCGCTCAGAAGCGGACGGCAATTCTCCTAAAACAAATCCAATTAACTCCATGTTCATTGCGTCTTGAAGGTAACCAAAACTGCGATCCCAGAATTGATGATCCAGTTGGCCCAGCAAAATAAAAATTGCACACAGGGGGCCGGAGCGTCACGGAGAACACCGTTCACAGTAAGCCGTGCTTCCTCTTCGACAAGTTCCAGAGCTGTTAATTGGCAGAAATCAACTCGGTTGATACCTCTGAATCTACCTCCTCGATGGGAACACCGAACCAATTCACAACTTCGGGAATATCGTTTCCGCCCGTCGTCAGAAATACACCAAGGTTTCTTGTCTGCGTGTGATAATTCTCATCGTACAAGCCACGCTTCGAGAGAAATTTGATCATGCCGGTATGCCAATGAAGGTCCAGAAACTCTGTGATCGGCAGGCCACTTTCATTGAATTGGATCTCAAACTCGGACACAAGCTGTTCGAGCTCGTAAAGCCCTTGCTCATCTTCCTCCCAAATGCGCTCCATTTCAGACCGGTCTCTAGCATCTTCCCATAAAGAATCCGGGAATTCATCTATTTCAGTGCAGCATGTGTGCCTTAATTGCAATCCCTCGAATGTGAGAAATCTGATAATGGCCTGACCAACACCGGGCCTGGATTCAGTCCAGAGAATTATTAGGCGGTAGACCCGGCGAAAAAGTCTCAGCCGCTCTCCTAGCGCCAAGCCTGAAGTAGGACTGCGGAAATCGCGGACAACTTTAGAAGAGGCCTTTCGAAGAGCCACCGAAAGAGTGGTACATCCACCAGGACAACATGCGCAGACACAACCATCCTGAATAGACGGGGCAAGAAACATAGTATCCTTGTGTTTCGAGAAAAGTGTCTCATATTCGGGCCAAATTTTCGTCCCAAACATGTAGTCCCTATAGGTGGCTCGAAATACTTTTTCGACCACGACCGAACTGATGCGGTGAGCAACTGTAGCATTCGATCTAGGCAACTTCTTGGCCAAGTTTGCTCCTTTGGAAACAAGCCATATTCGCATTTCAACGTTCTTGCGTTGGCCCGAAGGTATTCTGACACATGGGGTTGTACCAAACAGCATCAACGGTGTTAGGCCACGCACATCGGGGAGATCAATATCTCGAAAGCCAGCTCGGTATAGCTCATCACTTGCTTCGGGGAAAGCTGCCTGGCAATGATAGACAGACATGCTATCCTCTTGCTGATGAACCCGCAAAGATGGATGTATCTCCCACCCCTGTATAAGAAGTTGTGCTTGCAGTTTAAAGGCCTGGGAATCAATGATTGCGTCTTTCCGGGTGCGAAATTCTCCTAGACTTCTTGCCGGCAAGCAAGATTGAGCCAGTTCCCACAATTTCCTGCGTCGTCTAGCCAGCTCTTGAATTAAGAGCAGTCGTACAGTCTTAGATTTGCAACAAAAGATGTCAAACACGTCGAGTCTGCATCCAGCTTCAAGCAAAGGCGTTATCGAGTCGTAGTAGGCCTCACTTTGGTCATCTTCCGTGTCATGAACGCGGTAGGGTGCACGTTTGAGACAAAAAGCACTAGCATCCGCCCCAAACTCTAGAAGTCTCTGCACCCCAATAGGCCATCCAATCGCCAATTCAAGCAATGGTTGGTTCTTGATTGTATCGTCAGGTTGTGCCAAGCCTGAGCGAAGTGCTCTTCTGAGCTCTTCCTCTGATTCACGGAGAATGATCTTTCCAATGTTCGGAATGTCGATCGCTTCAAACATAATTAGAATATAATGTGAAGGTGATCATGATATCAAATTACTTACAATCTTCATCCCTAAGGACTAAACCCTGCATATTCCTTTTTCCAAGTCGTGTCCGCGGTAGAAATTTGATGGGGCCACACGTATCAATCAAATAGGAGGCGAATGTGTATTCATATTCACCCCAGTGAAATTCAGAGCAGAGATAGCTTAATACACCAAAGGGGCAAGAGTTGTCTGGAATAGACCCACATTCAGTCATAAATTGAACAAACTTATACACGCTATGAAGATTCTGTCCATCAAAAAGGAGGGTGAAGGACTGACCAGGTTAGTTCATGTATTTATTCAAATACACCTTCAAAGATTGGGGACCTACATCCACGAGTGGATACACTCCCATTCCGCCATAACCTCCCCAGCTCAACATGTCGGACGGGGTAGCTTCACCATTAGAAAACCATTTTTGGAATTCGTCAATCAAATGATCCAGGTTCCCGTCAAACAAGGGAATGAATAGATGATCGAATGTGCTGAATGCAATAAGTTTCCGGCTCACCTGGCTATCTCGTCCTAGGAGAGCTTGCATTCGAAGAACTGGTGCAATAGAAAAGCCGCCAGCTCCTGTTGAAAGCGAGAATGAAAAGGTTATCATGCGATTTAGCCAATGGCTTTGATACTGATAACATCTTTCCACAAAAGCTGCTCGAACTTTCCGTTTGCTTTGCCGAACAGATATTGACAAATGCCGCCTGGCAAAATGAGCCTCGTCAGTGGATATGCATTCTTCGTTTCCGCTTTCTGAAGCCATTTGCGAAGATTTGTTGGCTGTCTGGGAAATATCGGTATGAAGATCACGGAATGATTGAAGTAACCCTGGCGCTGGCATACTCCCCGCTGAAATACTCCTCATAGTAAGATGCTGGTGAATTCTTATCAGCGACTTAGTGGCTAAAGGCAATGGTGCGCTTTACCATCTCTTGAATCAGTATCAAAATTTGCTCATCTCTAGCCTCGCGGTTCTTTGCCCACTGGGTATTCAATCTGACATTTCATTCATCAATAATGCCTTGTGCGAGATAAATGATTCCTTATATACTCACATAGCTAACGTTGTCTGGATGGTCGTCTGCATACTGTCCATGTCACTCGTCATATTGCGTAAAGCATCTTGCCCAGCGATCGGGTAGGCGGCTTTCTTGAGCTTATTGCGAATTTTACCGACGCTACCATCATGGAGGATAGGCTTGTATTGGTCTAGAGACCGTTTCAGCCTTTCGATCTGACGCTGAAGACAGGAAGCCTTCTCATTGAGACAAGCAGCTATTTCAGGGTCGGTCAGTCGAACTTCCTCCACGATATCGCGTAGTCTCTTCAAGGGCATCCGAAGCTCTTCCGCCTTGAGGCCAATGATTCCAATATCACCATCGTAAGCCTGCCACGCTGCCTTGTAGGAGGCAATCTCCTGGCATAGCTGGATACCAAGTGAGATAATACCGACAACACCGCTTGCGACTGATAAGGGATCGGGCATTGTAAGGTGGTAGAGTCAAGTGATTGGGTATGAAGTGTTTTGAAAGAGAATTTCGGTAGTACTGAGACAGGAATCGGCGATGCCCACGCTATCGAAATTCATACGAGTCCCACACAAAAGAAGCGCGGAATTAGATTGTGAGCTACAGCAAGCAATCCAGATGATCATTCAAATTGCTGTGGACTCAAGATCAATTCTAATGGAGCAGAGATAAGGTGGATTTTGTAGGGTGAGGGGTCTGAAATTGGGCTCGTAAGCTTGAGGCTGAATCCAAGGCTCACCGTCTATCTACACGTGATGCTGCCTTCATACGTGGGCTCATATGATTGCTTATGCCCTGATCACAATAACCTTGACAGTGGTTTAATTTACCGAGGTGATTGCAGAGCAACCAGAAGATGTAAATATAGGAAGGGGTCAGTATAGAAAGGAATTTTCAACATTCAGATGTATTATATTTGAACGGAAATTAGGTTTCTCCTTGATGTGACTAGCAATATCTCGCAGGGTTAGTTCAGTTGGCTCCGCTTCATCTCAGGGCCCCCTCGGTAGAAATGTCACCTTCGTTACCTGAGCGGGTGACTCATAACCACGGCAGATGACTCACAAACAGAGAACGATCTATTTTGCATTTAAAAAAATCATAAGACTCATAATGGTTATTACTATCTTTATCTTATCTCCGCTATTTGTCTGCCTAATTGTTTAACAACCAAACCTTGTGGATCATCATTCCCTCACACGGACACGACACGATGATAACCTGCACGAGCGTCCCAGTGGCCCTTCCAAAAGATGGCTCCCTAACAAAGGCCGTGATCAAGGATATTCTGAGCACAGTGTTCACCAACGAGTGGCCAAATGTGGACCCAGGATCGCTCATCACAGCATACAACACTGGATACGCAAATACAAACTGTGTGGTGGAACGACCAAAGCCAAAGGGTGGCACACATTCAGAACCTCTCAAGGTGTTTCTCAAAATTCACGGCGCGCTGCACGGAGAAATTGAGGTGTTCAAGCACTTGGTTCCCAATAAACACGAAGAGGCACAATTGTGTCATGATTACGGTCAAGCAGGTCTTGGTGCCAAGGTCTATGGTTTCTTCCAGACACAAGACGGTACTTTCGGAAGAGTCGATGAATTTTTGGATGCACGCAATTTGGAGCCAGAAGATGTGGAAGACGCAAGTATCCGAGCCGACGTTGCTAGAGGGCATGCCGTTTTTCACGCCATGGCAACACAACTGCATAAAAAACCGGTTCAGCAATATTACGATGCAATCACTAGGGAGCTTGCGAAGTATCACAAGATGGATAAGCTGAAGAAGCTAGGCAATGAAGGAGGCGTCAGTATCGACGATCTTGTTGATTATGACTTTGCATCCAGGATAAGACGAGTCACGGACAGGCTGGAATCCATGGGAGGGAAAAATGGATGGTGCATCCATGATGTTCAATTCATGAATGTGTTGGTGAAGAACAGCCCCAAGCAAGGAGAAAGCAAGATTGTCCTCATAGATTTCGAATTCGTCTTTCAAAATTACCGAGCGTTCGATATTGGTGGGCACTTTATGCAAAAGATGTTCAAATGGTTTGACAAGGAGAGCCAAATTGCCCATTGCCGACCTTACACAGAAGAAGAGAAGAGACACTTTTGCGAGGAATATGCAAAGCAGTGGAACGAGACGACTGGTGAATCGGATACGGGGGAACAGGTTTTCATGGAAGCTGAGCTGGGGTTCATGCTAGCTATCACGTTCGATATCCATAACATGCTCTGTTTTATGGATCAAGACGATGACAAGGACCCGTTGAGTCTCTTGGGGCTTAACAAGTTGTTTAAAGAGTTTGTCTGTCAGTATGAAAAGCTTGGACTAGGGAGTTAAGAGTACTCCAGCTAATGGAGTTTTCTAATCAATTATTCTTTGAGATACCTTACACCCAGTGCGCCAAAATGACTAGGCAGGAACAATGTGGAGGACACGAACGCAGACTTAAGTCGCGCGAAAAGTACAGATTCTAGATTCTGCCCGTTTCACTATTCGTCGGACTGGGCGAATACAAAGGTACCTGGCGTTGGAACGTCACCGCCAGGGCCTGGCATCCTCGAAAATGAATACGAGTAAGTTGCCTACCTGGCACAGCGCATGCGATTGATCATCGGGCGCAAGGACACCTCGCTGTGCCTAGGTGTTATTACTCACTCACCGGGTCTCATTCAGGCGCCATTCTGTTGAATTTCATTTCTGTCAACTACTAAAAACCAAGGAACATGTCAATCTGTGGTCTGATACTCTCCGTATATACGTCGAAGCTAACAGCGAAGATTCACGAGGGCAACTTCATGGCTTTGATACATCGTCTAGACGCCTGGTATGTTAATAAAGTTTTCTTCAAAGGAATAATTATGTGTATATGTCTTGTAAACAAGCTTTAACTGCTTTTTTTCCGGTTAGTTATATCCTTTGGAGTTGAGTGACCCGGAATATCAAACAACGCGGCCGTTATAACATAAAGCCGAGGCTCTCTCTGTTGTCATCCTGTACACGAGCGTATCTGCAAATCTGATTTAGCATGTTTGAAAAGTAGAATGTTGTTCACGAGAACTTACTCCAGGAAGAGTCTGAACATGTAGACCTCTATATCATCGTTCCTTAGTGTCCGGGCCGCCCAAGATTGACCGTCTTCACCGATAGATTTCGCGATCTCCTGACCTGTGGCATCATCTTCGAAGAAACGAACCAGCTCAGCAAGTTCATTGCCATCCTTATTAACCGGCACATAGTGAACCCATGGAATCAAAACGTTCTCATGCCATTCACGGAAGAAGGTTATTTTGAACGGAACACCCGTGCTACGCAACAAGGCATAGAACCTACCGCTGTACGCATGTCCATCCATATCCAGCAGATACCGGTATTGCCAGGCATTGCTCTGAGGTTCTGGTTCCACAACATCATCGAAGAACTTCCTCTCTTCAGCGCAGTCAAGATCGCAGTCGATGATGTCCGTGAAATAAGCATTGAAGTATCCCTCTACCTGGGACGAATTCGCTTCCTGGACCTCCCAATTCTCATGGTGTTCCGAGGTACACGACGCGTCAGTCTTTTGATGCATGACATTAAAAGTCGACTGTGGATGGGTCAAATTTGCAATGATGCGCTGACGTTGGAGGTTGCGCCAGCTGCCACTCTGACTGTGGCCCCCGGTGGTTCTCCCGCGCCAGTAAATTTGGGGTATCTTGTCTTCCCACGACACCGAGCTTTCTGGGTCATAGCTCGACATATCTTCGTAATAAAATGGCGATGGAACAGCAATGTCCTGGAATGAAGAGGGGTGGGACATGGAGAACATCGGGACGAGTTCATTGGTCAACTTGAAAGAATTTGGACGTTGAAAGACTCCGAGGCGATGTCTCATTGACGGGCTATTGCAAATGTCGCTGGCGGCAGATTGGTTGAATATGAAACCCAAAGGCTCCATCGCATAAGCAGATGTGTTGTCCGGCGCGTTGCTATCCAGAGCCATAGCAGGGGTATCTGGCGGGCAAGAAAGCCGTGAGGAAAGCCATGTCTCTTGGAACTCGATATTGTTCCAACGGCTTGTAGAAGCTGGCACTGGCGGTACTGGGTCATCCACATCCCCCGGTGAAAAAAGGTTCAAAACGCTTGTCTGGGCATTGAGCCGAGATTGAGTCGTATAGCCCTCCAGAACAAATCTATGCAACTGCTCGTGTGCAACCACCACTCGCGACTCGTCATGAGCGTTAAATTGCAAGTTCATGTCCGGTAGCCATTGAGAGAATTTCTCGAGGATTTTTATCGTCGCCTCTCTCTGGAATCCTCCCTGGCCTTTGCCGAAATCAATAATCCTGCCATCGCGGATAGCGATTCCCATGACATAAGTGCTGTTTGTCCGGCCAAGATCTTCTCTCACACGAGAGCGCATTACGCTCGGTGTAAGCCCCCAGAACGGCAGCAGGGTATGGTATATCGTATCAAACTCGTCAATTAAAACGGTGTTGCGTAACGTTGCGAAGTTGTACCATTCATCGAAATGTGGAGGAGGGGGCATTTTGTATCGTCGTTGGTATTCGGTCACTGCTTCCTCCAAAGACGTGGATTGGTGTTGCAGGGTCTCGTTAAAGGCGTTCCTAGCATCGGAGACAAGCCGAGCTACGGGATGGTGACAAGCGCGTGCTTCGAGCGTGTCGATGGGTCCATTGGGACTCGAAAGATTCAGGAAACCTGCAACGAGATACCATAGCACTAAAAAGGCCACAGTTGCCAGCCCGGCAATGGTCAATGTCCTTTTGGTAGAGTAAGACTTAGACCTCCGCCGGGCTCCTTCTAGGAGTTCGTATCGGTGTTCCCTCCATGTTCCTGCGCCAATAGCTCCAATTAATGACACTGCGACGGCGTACAGTGACCGTATTGGGGGTAGGAGCGAAGACCTAAGAAATTGAGAAGTCGACTGCATCTCAAGCTGCGCCCGGGTGATGATCTTGGAGGTGCGCGATGCGTCCTCGATGACAGACGCATCAAGGTGAAATGCGATGAGACATCAAAAACCGAAAAGGAGAAATCGCAATCGCGCACGCGTCGGGGTGGGCCCCAGCAACAGGATCGACATCGGCGGACCTTAGGGCTGGACTAATCAGTGTGGGATGGGGCCAAATTTCTCTTGGCTTCGGACCCGGGGCTGATGGAGGGGCGTATGTACGCTGGACCGGTGAGAAGTGAAATGCATGATTGATAAGATTCTTTGATCTCCCACAACCTTATAGGAAGCTATGACCGGACATCATTGCTAGTGAGTCAGGGGTATAGAACAAAAGAGAAAGCTGATGACTGGAGAGCCCGCATTCCATCAAGCTCAGTGGGGCCGAATTTGCCAACTCTGAGCGGTGGCTCATAAAGCTTGGCCAGGTTCTCTTGCTTCAAAATATGGCTGGGGTGATCCTAGTGGTCCTTTGGTGATCGAAAATATGAAGTTGATGAGGTCTCATTAAAATAATGGCTCATCTGGCCCATCTGGCCTCGGTAGATTGGCCTTAGTGGATCGTCGCTCCTGGCCTCAGATGGCCCCCACTTCGCGTGAGCGTCGCCTGATCGAACCGGGGAGATGAACAAATCTCAATCTACTGGAGCTGATCAAATGAGAAGAAATTAGACCCGATGATGTCAATTGTGTTCGGAGATTTTGAAGGTGTTCGCGGGACAAATAGAACAAGACCACTCCCGGGAGCTTTAGACCTCCGGGAACATGACATTTAGACATTTCAGCATCAAGAACGGGACTGTTCATATCTTATAAGGTGTTATATCCCATATAAATAAGATTTGAAAGAGCTCCTCCATGTTGTCAGACATGGAAAGCGATAGCGGGTCGCCAATCTACAGATACACCTAGGCAATATAAGGCTCCTTCAACGTAAGGATCCCTGGCTGCTCCAGAATAATCAATGGCCCAGCAACGACGCTCCCCTCCGTCGGCGCATCCAACTCGTCCGCAAGAGAAACCATAATAATCCCAACTTCAGAATCAAACTGCTTCGGGATCTTCACACTATTCTGTTTCGGGTCATACGGCACACTCACCGTGTTCAACCCGTGATAGAAAACAGCATAATAATTTTTCCCACTCTCGAACTTTGGCTGGTTACCCACAGGCTCGAAAACGAACTTGATATCCGAGCCAGGGCGCGCGGTTGTCCCGTTTCCAGTGAATGACATTTGAGGAAGACCTTGACGGGGTGTTGGGTATATGGGATTCTCGGCTGGACAGCTGCCTGATACAATGAACGAGTTTGTCAAATCTAGGATCTGGTTGGCGTAGGGGTAGATTGTATCAGAGGGGCCGGAGAATGGATCGGTGTTGTAGACATCTAAGAGAGCCCAGGTGTTGTGGCGTGATTCGACTTGGCCGATTGCCATCAGTGCGGACTTAGAAATGTTTGCTTCGGCTTGGAGGGAGAGGCCTGTGAGGAAGGCCATGCTTGAGACTTCAATATAGACCTGGAGAGCGAGGAAGGCGATGGCGCTGGTCCCGAAACCGTATTCGTATTTACAGGGGCCGGGTTTGACCGAATTGGAAGAAATTTGGTCCTGGAAGATGCGGATATGGCCGGCTTCATTGTCGCGGATTTCGGCAATGCGTTGATAGGTGTTGTTTGGAAGGCCCAGCTTGATGAAGTCGGAGGGGGAGAAGGTGTCTACTGCTTGTTGGTACAGGGAGTAAATGACCCATTCTGCACTCAGTAGGTTCTGAAAAAGAAGGTCGTCGGATCCTGCTGGGCCGGTGCCGTTTGCTGGAATGACCTTTCTCCATTTGGAGGCGATCGGTGTCTTCTTGCCGGTGTAGTTGACGAAGAGAGAGGATTCCCCGGGAACTGCATCAGCAGCAGCTTGAAGCTTGCTTTGAGTTGATGATGTGGGAAGTGCAAGAGTGGGGAAAATGAAGACCATAGAGGTGAACAAGCCCCTGGAAAAATGCATCTTGCACTCGCGAACAGACAGTAAATACTACGCTGCAGATAGTAGAAACCAAAGATATGATTGTTTAGAAGAATTTCTTCAACGACCTTCGTCACTTTTATATCTGCTCGTGGAGTAAAGAGGCAGATCTTCATAGATCTCTTCACTTACAAAAATGACGCTGCCTTAATGCAGGTTTGCATACTAGTTACCCGATCGGGAAAGTGTTAAGTGGCGTCGAGTTTACTCGATCGGACTCAATCAGCGAGCTGCAAACTCAGCCACGCCCGGAGTGTGCCAACAGCAGGGCTCCCTCACATCCGAAACACCGCTTCAGTGCTAATTTTTCAGCGGTTCATGATTTGACTTAAGCTTTGCCTTGCAAGTTCCTGGACTGCTAACTGCTTTAGGCGCATTGCGCGAGTGGTTGAGTTGCGCCTTCACCAATCAAGACTGAGATGTGGGGCCATCTTACGGCGCTCGCAGAATCCGCCCAAAAGGGTAATCTCTAAGCACTGCGTACATTTGCTTGGGTAAGGCGCTGAGTATTTAAGTTGCCTTATTCCTCGGGGTATTGTTGCTGCACAGAAACCTCTACATAGTTCCTTGCTGTCCAGTCTACACTCTAACCCATCGTCATGGCAATCCAGTACGAGGGCAGCGATAAGCACCTCTTTGCTATAGAGAGTACCAAGACATCTGAACTCCCTCAACCCCCGCCCTATACCCCGGGGCCTCAATACTCGGTTGAATTAACAGGTTCTTTCCCCGATACCCGAGTGGTCTCATCTCAGGAAGGCTATATCTATGAGTCTAGGAGGGAACTTGTCCCATACCAGAGCCCTCAACAATGGCCGCCTCTACCACCCAGAAGTCAACCACACAATCAATTAATTCAAGACCAGGATGAACAACAATACGGAGCCCAAGCACAATGGAACGGCCAGTACCGCTACAGCCCGGCAGACTATACGCTTCAATACCAGCCTCAGCAATCTCCAGCTCCAGTATCTCCCATGACAAATCAATCCTATCGTCCCGACCAAACACATATGAACCTACAGCGGCCACCCACACGAAGCCAAAAACCATGCGTCATCCCCCGTAAGTATCACCTTTAATTAATGTCTCATTCCATGTCTAACATATACCAGAGATAACAACAGTTTTCGGCGGAGCGCACATGAGTCCTTTCGCCCGCGCCCGCGCCCTCGAACTCGAGCAAGCATACGGTATCACTGCAAGAGAGATGCTAGCATTCATCGACGGCCTCAACGAAGCGTTCATCGCCAACCCAGTCCTACAAGCAACAAGCACAATCGGGAATATCGTCGGCTTTGTACCTATACCATCGGCCCAGATCGTTGGTAACTCAATCAGTCTTGCTTCTGGGTTGGGCATGGCCGCTACATCAGTCATGCGCACCAAACAATACATGAAAAAAGCAAATGACAACATCTTCACGCCGAAGGGTCTCCACGTGCAGATTTGCAAGACGGAAAAAATGCTCATGCAGACTGGGATCAGGTGCGATGCTTCCGTGTTTGCGCAGGGGCAGTACCAAGTAGGCGAGGCGCCTGGTACCGGAAATCATCTCGTTAGGAGGATGGATGCGCTGGGCGATCGGGTTATGGGGCTTTCGTTTGATGTTGAGGCGCCTGTGGCGCCGGATAATTGGATGAGGAAGATCGGGGCGTACTCGGCGCAGAGGGCGGAGCAGAATCAGTTGAAGAAGTTGGATAAGAAGCAGGCAAAGCAGGAGAGGAAACATGCCAAGGCTGAGAGAAAGGGGAAAGGGAGAGATCAGAGGGCTGAGAAGTTGCAGAGTAAGGAGACGAAGAAGGTGAAGGGATTGTTGTGGATTGTTATTATGGCTGAGAGGGAAAGTCTACCTGGCGATGATGATTGGGATTCGGGGAATAATGTTCAGACACAGTGATGAGTTTGGATGGAAAAGGGCATGCGAGGCGTTAGGTGGATGATGGTGCTTTTGGATATGCTCCTTTCTGTTTTATGCTTTGTTAGCTAATAGACCAATAGAGGATACCCCTAATGAACTTTTCTTTTATTAGGAGATCTTACCCCTTTAGCCTGTCGCGGCAGATTTTCCTTTCGTCCTATTTCAAAGCCATGCGTGTCTGCAACTACGGCCATAACACCTTCTAACCAAGTCTTCGCTCCTTCGTCATCACCTTCGAGATGAAGGTAACATACATTCAGTGGGAAAAGGAGCATAAAAGCACCTGAACTCCGTCGTAACACATGAAGATGGTAGTTCATCATCCGACACGTCTCAACAGCGACGTCGTGCCTAGTGCCTTGCATCGGCATAAGGGGGTCGGTTGAGTTTGTTTCTGACAAAGGGATATCTATCGTAAGCCCCGATATTTCAAGCGCTCTTGTCGCAATCAAACGTATACAGTTGTAGGTAATCAACTCGGTAGCGCGATATGCGTTGGCAAACCAAACAATCGACTGGAATGGGCTGCGTGGTAGTCTGAATGTAGTTTCTGCTTCAAGGTCCTCGGGCGATATCAGATATGTCGCGTTAGGAAATTTCTGCTCCCAGTCCCACCGCCAGGCGTAGACGGCCTCAAGAGTTGCATAGACCCGTCCGCCGTAAGCGGCTTTGAACTCGTTAAGGCCAGGTTTGTTAGAAGGCCAGTTAACGACTCGATCCATGTCCTCAAGAAAGCCGGGTAAGTCACTGAGATGATCTTGCAAATGGCTGGCTGGCATTTTCGAGTCGAGGCCTTTTATTGCCCAGGGTATTGTCTTCCATTCTGGGTCCTCGAGGAAGCAGCGCTTGCGTTCAACGAGGTATCCCACAGCCTGAGTAACCATTAGTGTATTTCTAAATTAGTGGCACAGCTTGCTTACTATGCAAGATCTGAGGGTAGGGAGTAATGCGTGCGCGATGCCCGTTTGAAACCAATGGGGCCCTCTCAACGCAGTCTAGGTCCCATTTAAAAATTGTCGTCTGCAAAAAGAGGGGGAAGCCTACCAGTCGGGCGAGACCTTTGTAATGATGAAGCCAACCATTTGGCTGGTCAAAAGTGACAAGCTCGTAAATCCCCATACAAACAATGGCGACCAGCACCTCATCACCCAAGACCAGGGTAGGATCTTGCAGCTTTCCGCGCAGAGAAGTCAGTGCTCGGGAGTAGAATCCCGCACCCTTTCGAACGAGACTGGAATGGCCGTGCGTTTTCCCAAAATAAGCTGTCGCTAAAGCACGAAGGGAAGATGTAGAGAGACTTCTTTCGTCCTCAGATGGACAGGTAAGCGAAAAGATCCAAGCTGCTGATTCAGGTGACTCTGAGTCCCTGTGCCACGAAAACAGCCTATCTATTAAATGAGAAGTGAAGACGATTTGCTCGTCGAACGTCGGATTGATAGTCAACGGCATAACTGGCAGATCGCTGGCGGAATCACTGGATCTTCTACTCCCAGCTGGGCTGAGCGCCGTGGGTCTGGCCTCTTCAGGAGAGGGATTTCCGGTGAACTTGGTGGTAACGTCAACGAACTCGGCATACTGCTTGTATCCATCACACTGCAAGTTAGCCTTGTGGCAACGCTCGCAGTGTGGCTTGCCTTCATCTAGGACATATTAGTGGGGTCGTCGGTGGTAAGCTGAAGAAACGCACCGCATTTCACTCGGCGCCGGCGACAGGTCTTGCACCCTTTGCTTCGGCCTCCGACACCGACCATATTTCCATAAATGTCGAGGAGAGCAGCATGTAGTGGGACGAGATTGGGAATCTGGTTGGTGCGCTAGTGGGTCCGACGTCGAAAATCGGCCAATTAAACGTGTCGAACATTTGTGCTGAGGTTATTTCCAGCCTCACCTAGAAGACGATCCCCCCTTATTATCCATAAGAGGGCGGCCATGACTTATTAATTGTCTTCTTGAATATATTAGAGTGGTAGGATGGGTCTTAGGCTTCCAAGAATGAATGAGGAGACAAACTACCCGTGAAAACGTAGGAGAAGCAGCCGAGCCCGAGTGCAAAGAGGCCATTGCCACCCAAATTGTTGTATAGATTAAATATCTCAAAAGCAACATATAGCAGTATTTCTGTCTCCACTCCACGGTGAACAATCTCGCTGACCTTTTCTGCGATCGACAGACCTGATGAAGGTCCTAGATAAGTTGGCTCTTCGCTGTTCTCGTGGCCCAAGGTCAAGAACTACACGACCCCATTCAAAGGATCCTGATTCGTAGACGACGGGATACGAAAATGTTTGATCATTTGTATAGGGAAGTTTACTGGCTGTAGTGTTTCGTCTGCCCCAATTTTTCTCCATGGCAGCAGCCAGCCGGTCTTCTAGAATTTCGATTCGATGAGCCAGTGCACCTTTAGACATAAAATGATGCCACGAAGGAGGACTTTCAGCTCGAGAACATGACTGTTTGGCTGACTCGCAGTTCAAGCACACAGGGAAACCGACGCATTTTTGCTTTCGGCGATGGCAGTGCGGACAAGACCTTGGTATACGTTTTCTGATCCTCGAATCCTGGTTCATCGAGTTAATGCAGCGAGTTCCTAAATTTGAGGCGACCGAGAGGCTTACCTCCACTCTAGGCAGCCGGCCACAATTTATCTATGGCGATGTCATGGAGTCATTGCCGCCTCCTAGCACGCCATTTTGGAGCGACCGTCGGCTTATGCCATGGTTATCATATAATATGGTGATATGGTGATAAGTAGTGATTATTTCGCTGACTTGTCGAGTCTATCCGCAAGGAGGGGTGTGAAAATGATTGACCCACTATTTTAAAATTTCCACGGCGCTAAGGAAAATGGAAATGATGGAGTAAGAGGAGAATAGATCAAAACCAGGAAATCCGACTCAATCGGGAAAATGGTCCTCGGGGGGGGGGCCGTTAGAAATGCAAACAAGCCAAATACGGCTCAAGAAACCGAGGCTTTAAATTTTCAGGGCAGCGTGGATCAGATGACAATATTCAATGTCTCGTGCAAGCGAGATGTGATAGCCGACCTTCCCCCGGCTAGAAGCGTCTAGACCGCAATGGATCGGACGGTCGGGAGCTCTCGCCGAGGCTAAGCCATGCTGGGGCTACGGGCTGCACATTTTCTCCAATGGAAAGGGCGCAGTGGGGTCTCCGTAGATGGCTCTCCAGAACAGGAAAAGCAGGTTTTAGAAGAGCCAGAAGTGCCTAGATGAGCTTAGTGCTTCACCCGATCGTTTACCCTTTTTCCGGCCGTTTTCTTTGAGATCTTTGCCCGCGGGGTTGTTGGTCAAGGCATGCCGCGTCGTGAAAGCCATGGATTTCTCGGGTTCTCTGGGCTTTCACCAGCCACCATGTGAGGCCGAGCGAGAGAGAATCCGGGAGTTGTCAAGGTGAGGGTAAGATTTCTACCGCCGATCATAGCGCTGACCATTTCCCAACTAGATACTACTGTGCGCTGGATCGACCGCCAACCCAGGAGACGTCTACAGGGGATGGGCGATCGCCAGGCGATGCTCCTCAAGGCGACGAGCAGCCGTCGGCTTGCGACATCTCTGCCGACATTACGCTGAATGCGCTAGCCCAGCTCGGAACTCACCGTCTACAGTGTAATCGGTCGTTCATTTCCCTCATCGACGGGAGCAACCAGCATATCATCGCCGAAGCGACTAAATCGGTCTCCCTACGAAACAAAGACTCTCATCTGCCCAACGATGACATCTATCTTGGAGTGAGGTCACTCGACTTGAAGTGGGGATTATGTCCTCATACGATCCGCCTGTTTACCGGTCAAGATCTGTCTTATACGGCTGAGACCGACAATATCACCGCCAGCCGAACCCGATATATCATCCGCGATTTGACCAAGGAGGATTGTTTCCAAGACCGACCCTATGTGCTTGAGTGGCCTCATTTTCGATTCTACGCAGAAGTGCCTTTGACGAGTCCGTCCGGTGTTGTCCTTGGCACATACTGCGTGATCGACGATAAGCCAAGAGAGCGAGCCGACTTTAGCGACGACCATGTCGACACTCTTCAAGAGATAGCTGATTCTATCGTACATCATCTGGAAAATGTGCGACTCGTGAATTGCCATCGTCGGTCCGAACGTTTAGTCAAAGGCTTGACCAACTTTGTCAAGGACTATTCGGATTTCGATCCACGTGAGGCCTCCAGTAGCCGTCGACTGGAATCAACGTCGCTAGCTTCTCACACAGAGAAGCCTATTTCACTGGACGGAGTCAGAGTCACTGATGCCGGTGTTGTCGTCTCAACGTCCTCGGCATCCAGCGTCACAGAACCCACGTCTACTGCTTTCTTGCACAGTCCAGTTCCTGCGTTGACTGAACCCTCTTCACTCGATTCGAACTTTTCGGTTTCCATGTCCAGTCCTGGGGAAGAAAGACCATTGGAGGATGTTCAGAATACAGGAGGACAGGGAGGAATCCAATCCATGGTGAACAACGCTTCGTTGGTCTCTCTTGCAGACAGCTTTCCAATCTCCGATCGTATTACGACTATATTCGCTCGCGCAAGTGTCTTGCTTCGGGATTCGATGGACCTCGACGGTGTGGTTTTCTTTGATGCGGCTCGAAGCAACCCGTCTTTGTGAGCTATCTCTCAATCTATTCCTTTTTGCAAAGTAACTAACATGGTCTTAGCCAAGCCTTCAATGAGCATACCAGCTGGGAGCCACTCCCAAAATCTGCATCGCCTGAATCAACGGGGTCGTCGCAGTTCCCTGTCACGCCCTCCCTTAGTCCCCTGGGACTCTCGGGCTCGACTCCGGAAGACCTCAATGCACCGTGTGATATTCTCAGCTCTGCTTTGAAAAAGGCATCACCGGGCGATGCTGCGCCCGTCATTCAGATCGACATCACGGAAGAGCTTCTCAGCCTTTTAATCTCCTTCTTCCCCCAAGGCCATATATTCACATCAACTGACTCTGACGAGAATGACGACTGTCTAGCCTTCGGAAGCGGTACTAGCACCGGGGCTCGCGCAAAGAAGATACAATCAATTTCTCAACAAGTCCTGAGGCTTGTTCCTAGGTCTGACTCCGTATTATTCCTTCCGCTGTGGGACTATCACAAGTCTCGCTGGATGGCCGGTACACTTGTCTGGGTTCAAGATTCTCATCGGGCTTTGGGTACGGAGGAGCTCCATTACTTCAAAGTATTTGGCGATTCTATCGTCTCTGAGGTCTCTCGCGTGCACTGGATGACTACTGAAAAGTCCAAGTTTGACTTTATCTCGTCAGTCAGTCATGAGCTGCGATCGCCGTTACATGGAATCTTGGCAAGTGCTGAGCTGTTGCATGCCACACCTCTTCAACCTGCACAGGAGGATATGATCAACATGATTGAGACGTCTGGTTTGACTTTGTTGGATACCACGGACCATTTGTAAGTCTTCCTATTCACTGCGCCTGTGATCCTTTCTTACTAATCCTCACCACCACATAGGCTTGAATTCTGCAAAATCAACAATTTGACCCAAGCCAAAAGGTCCAAGGGAAAGCGTCAAAGTGAGACTTCGAGTCTTGTGTCCGATTTCGATCTGGGCCATCTCGTTGAGGAAGTGACAAACATCCTGTACGCTGGTCAGAGAGCGCCCAGAATGAAAGGCCGCGACGTTGTAAGGTTCTCGCCCGGTATCGACGAGGCCAAATCAGGCGGTACTTGTTCCCAAGACATGTCACTGGTTGTCCGCATTGAGCAGTCTCAGTCCTGGATGGTTCGCTCCCTACCCGGAGCATGGCGACGCATCGTCATGAATCTCCTCGGAAACGCTCTCAAATGGACTAAATCTGGATTCGTCGAGGTGTCACTATCAGCAGCAAGACCAGAGAAGCCGCAAAGCTTTGTTGCCCATCTCTCAATCACCGATACCGGCAGTGGGATTGCCCCCGAATTCCTTCGACACAAGCTTTTCTCTCCGTTCGCTCAAGAAGACTCCTTGACAGAAGGCGTGGGCTTGGGTCTGAGTATCGTCCGCCAGCTTGTGACTTCCCTCAATGGAACTGTCAATGTCAGAAGTGAGTTGGGTATTGGTACCGAGGTTGACGTGTATATTCCTGTTCAAGATCCGGATGGTTCGATTCCGCCTCAACTCCTCTTGGAGCAAAATGTCAGTGGCGTGGATGGAGCCGATGCGCCGTTACAAGCGTGTCTGGTTGCATTCAATGGATATCCGGCATTGAATGAGGCTCCCACTGGAGTGTTATCCGTCGACGCTAAGCGGAGAATCTCGATCCAGAGTACTTTGGCCGATGTATTCATGTCCTATTTCGGTTGGAGTGTCTCTCTGGCGGAGTCCCTCGGTGAGGCGCAAGGCGATGTTGTGGTATTCGAGGAAGCGGTGCTTGACGCTGCTGCAGAAGGCTCCTCGTGCCTTGAGGTGCTCAGGGCCATGGAGGCCAAGTTCAAATACTTTATCATCCTTGGCAGCAAGAGCATGCAGAAGACATATGCGCCTAATGTCATCTGGGTGACCCAACCGTAAATTGAAACCATCTTTTTGGCCCGGATTTTGCTAACGTTCGAATAGATTTGGTCCACAGAAGGTTCAAACAGCTGTGAGAAGAGCCTTTGAACTTCATCAGCAATCAATAGAGTCCGAGTCTGCTATTGTACCAACCCCTGTGGCAGGCTCAGATGACCCATTATCGACACCTCCAAGTTCACCTCCCGAGGATGATGAAGGAGAAACCACGCCCAAGGCCTCTAAGGAGATAAAAGCTCAAGGCGCCCCAGTTGTCGAACTGCCAATTCAACCTCCAATGGACACGAAGGCCAGCCATGTGCTCATAGTTGATGACAACGATATCAACCTCAAGGTTTGTTTACACGACCCCTCTCCCCAGAAGCCCATCCTCTGCAGCTACTAACACCTAAACCCCAGATCATGGCAACCTTCATACGCAAGATTGGCTGCAGCTACGAAACAGCCACAAACGGGCTAATCGCCTTCGAAAAATACATAGCCTCCGCCCAACAGTTCGACTTCGTTCTAATGGGTATGTCACTCCCCTCCGTCCACCACATGTATGCATGAAATGGCCAACTCACCAATTCAAGACATATCAATGCCCGTCATGGACGGCCTAGTCTCCACGAGCAAAATCCGCAAATACGAAAAAGAAAAACGCCTCCGGCCATCCTGCATCATGGCAGTGACTGGTGTTGCTTCAGAATCCATGCAGCAACAAGCCCAGAAAGCAGGCATAAACCAATACTTAATAAAGCCCCTCTCCCTCCATGAGCTGAAGAAGCTTATGGCGATCAACTGATTGAATGATATCAATGCAAATGTTTACGGTTCAGCGATGTTTTGGAGCGCGGTGTTCGAGGTTTGTTCTGCTAATCGCAATGTATACAATTCTGTGATTAATACAACCCTACTTTGTACCCCAATAGTTTCCAATGTCACATCTCGTCGGTATTGAAGGTTTTATCAACATTGGCCAGGGCTCGATGGTAACCTATATCGAGATAAAAAAAAAACACAATTCAGTAAAAACCCGAATGTGAAACGAGCTGATATGGATTTTGAAGGGCTTGTAGTTAATAGTTAATCTTCAATCTTAAAAGTCGCACGACCAGGACAAGATTTTCAGATCCATATCCCGAGCCCGACCACTTCGATTTCGAGAACAACGATCAAACGTTAATTCTACTTTTAGGTTTTGGAGAGTGATCTTCCTCCATCGAGATCGCCGATCGTCCAATCTCGGCGATCCCGGCCTATATGACGATCGATCTATAAGCGGATCGGGAGATCCAATTAAATGCTCTTAATACCTCTTTCTTCTTCGAGCCCTGGCGAATCCTGAAGCTATCTAAACGTGCTAATCGGATCCTATGTTACGATTGAAAATTTGATTCTTAGGGTTGCACTGAAGTACCTAAATCCGGATGTATTCCTCGAACTGTGGAGTCCATTCCCAGATCCTTCATGAATCATATCTGCAGTACTTGCTGTGACTACTAGGGACGGAGGTAAGTAAACATTTGGAGGATGCAGGATGTAGTCAGATGCACGTGACCGGTAGCCGTTCATTTCAGGTTTTCAGGTCTTCAGGTCTAGTGAATGTCCTTAATCTTTTGGGGGTTGAGGTAAAAAAGGAGGAAAAGCACAAATCCGCCGAGGACGGGAATACATTCAACTGAGTGCTCACACAATGATACAGAGACACAAGACCTATATACAAGACACAGCGCCACCGCAAGATAATAAAAAAGCAAAACAAGCAACGACTGGATAGAACGGGACTCGTTCATGCGGAAGAGACCGCTGGCGTAACGAAGGGGAATCGTAGGAAGAAATCAAAGGGTTGGTGGTTTTGCGCTGCCTAGAGGAAGGCTTCCGAGTACACGAGTACGTCATAGGATGAACAGGTGGTAGGAATGTTCTTCATGTGCAGATATGGAGTTGTGTTGGGTGCGGGTATAGACTTTCTACTCCTGTCCGAATCCAAGCGTTTCCTCCACTGCGATAGACATCTTGTGCTCCAGGGCGTCGTGGGTCTTGTAGGGGGGTAGGTCAAGGCGGTTGAAGCAAGTGTGAGACTTAGGCAGGGCATTGGGGTCGCCGGATTTTTCGATCGTGAAGCGTCGAGGCCCGTCGGATCCCTGGAGGTCTTTGAATCCGTTGACGGGGATGCGGGAGGTACCGGTGGTGAACTGAAGGAGACGAGACTTTTGCTCGGCGTCCCAGGTGCGGACGATCTTCCAGAAGTTTTGGATGACTTCGTCTTGCTCCTGGTAGCCGCGGTAGTCGGTGTGCTTCTTCCAATCGTCAACGTCGATATCGGCGATACCGCCGATGAGGAGCTCGAGCTCCCGCTCGTCGAAGACGTTGACCAGATCCGGAGGGATCAGTTCGTTGAAACCGGACATGAATGCGTTGAACTGCTCCTCGACACGCTTGACAATCTTCCACTCCGTAACCAATCTGATAAACGGTCAGCAAAATATTTTATCCCACCTGGACACTTGCAAACTTACTCAATGTACTGTGCCTTGTTCTCGTTGGTGACGGGGATGTCCCGGCCACCGGGTATCAAATCAACTGTGCTACGCTCGCCAAACTTCTCATCGTCAACGGAGAAAGTAAGCTCCACAATTCCTTCAATATCATTATCCCTGAGAAATTGTTAGTTCAGCTCAACGCTCAAATGAATGCCAAACTTACAAAGTCCACGCCAGATTTCGGTGCAAGTCTTCATCGACACCTTCCATATCTTGAAGAGAGACCTTCTTCCTCAACATCATCTTGTAGAAGGCTCCGATGAAGAACGAATCTAGGAAGCGACGGTGGAAGATGGCGAGGCCGACTACGCGGCCAATGAACTTGAAGTAGTTGAGATGCTCAGGGTTTACCCCAGAATGGGGATTAATCTGCAGGGTATAATTATCGTGGGCGGAGTATTCGAAGAGACAGTAGAAGGGATTGAACATTTCGTGAGAGAGGAGGAAGAAGAATTCACTGCGAAATTGTTAGTATAAGTGATGACACCACCAAATATAAAACGTACCGAGAAAGACCACCGTAGTCCAGGCCGTCTTCACCGTCGAACTTGATCATCAAGCGCTTCTTCAGATCAGAAGCACTCTGGCGCATGATCTCGGCGTACGAATCCTCAAAGATATTATTGCGGCGGACCTTGACGTGGCACTGTCCAGACATGATGCGCAAGGCGGGTTGGGATCGGAAGTAGATCAGCTTGCGACGGAAGTCACGCTTGTACTGCGGTACACCCTGATCCAATGATGAAGGCAAGCGGGGATCGTCCCATGTGGTCGTCTTGGTGTTGTGGTCCACGAAGTACACACGAGCAGTGTTGGTAAGACGCATTTCCCAACCACTGGGCAACGGTCCAAGTTGCGACACGGGCTGTTGCTGAATAGTGGTGTTGTTTCCGCCCTGCTGTTGGTTCTGACCGTACATGCGAATATACTGCTGTCTCCGAGGATCGACCCAGGTCGTCGTCCGGGTGTTGTGGTCAACGAAATAGGCGCGTCCTTCGGGTGTATGGCGCTGCTCCCATCCAGCTGGAAGCTCACCAGTGCCTGCAGTGGTGGCTCCCGTCGCCATCATGGAAACGGCATTGGCGGTGGATCCGGGCGCAGTGCCACCCGCAGTACCACCCGCAGCAGGCGCTGTAATACCAGGAGGTGGTGTACTCGTCTGCTGGCCATCCGGCAAGTTCGGCGAGTTGGCGCCGGTGCGATCTTCGGGCAGCATACGGCTCTGATGAGCCCGACGTTCGAGCTGCATGTTGGCTTCACGCTGGCTACGCTGAGCAGACTCGTTGTAATTGGCTGAAGGTCGAGACCAGGTTGTAGTGCGCGTATTGTGGTCAACGTAGTAGGTCCGTCCCAAATTATCCTCCCGACGCTCCCATCCCGCAGGTAGTCGGCCCTGGCTATCTTCAAACGAGCTCATGTTAGCCCGAGATGGGGCTCCAGCTCCTGGGGGAGCACCACTGGGAGGCGGCAGAGCGGCCGAATTGCGGGGGTTCAATGATGAGCTTGATACGGCGGCGGGCGACGCATCGGCGTGGTTAGCTCCGCCCGACAAAGACGTGGATGTCGCTGCAACTTGGGGCACAAGACCGCTAGATGTTGAAGATTGGGCTTGTTGAGGACGGAGGCCACCGTTTTGCTGGTTAGGGTGCGGCGCGGCCAGGTTCGTGGACAAGTTGATGATTAGTTTACCATGGACGACAAGGTTATCGTTCGATTTCTTGAGGTCGCGAGTGAGCATTTCTGTCAAAACGTGAGGATCAGTGGGGGCGTGACTTCATCGGCTCGAATCGCAAACATACCATCGCCTCCCATCTGAATATCGATGACATCGCCAATGCGCACATTGATGACACCAAGGAAGCCCTGGTCCTTCTTCTTGAACTTCTTCTGGTCGAAAATTTGTATCGCGAGAATGCTGTCCTCATTCACTCTCCTATAGCGATAAACCCCGTTAACACCCATATATTCCTCATTAATATCCGTGCAAAAGGAAAGCTATCACGCACAAATCGAATGGTTCATTCCAGTAGGGGTTGAGAGTCTTCTTGATGACAGAGGTCGTATGAGTCTGCTCGCCTCCGACGGTGGCCACGGCGAAAGGATCGGGAAAACCTAGGATACTAGTCAGTTCAACCCCGCAATACCAGATCAAGACAAGTCACGCACGGAATACATCGCGTTTGTACAGGCCGTCTGCCGCGATAACTGGGAAAAAAGTGTCAGTTTCGAGTCAAGGACGAACCCCGCAGCGTCCCGCCTCGCAAGGCAAGGGAACAAGGCGATCTTACTTGTAACCCGGAGATTTGGCTGGCTGCAATTCGACATGTTAGCGAGGTAGATCCAGGAGGATTACCGATCGAGGAATGGACCTCGATGTGAGGGGGTGAGCACGTACGCTGGCAGATTGGATGCCATGTTGCCCTGGTTGCTTCACAGCACACCGTTGCAGGTGCGGAACGGCCGATCGATCAAGCCCGAGCCGAAATGACAACGCTCATCCACAGGAGGCGGCAAGTAAAGAGAATCCACCGGGGGAGGGTGGAATGGGGGGGGAGGGGGGAGGGTGGGTGGTGAGGATGATGAAGAAGGAGAAGAGTGAGGTGACTAGGCAGGGTTGGCTCTCAGGTAATCTTGTATGGCGTAGGTACTCGCGCTACGTATTGGCTGTGTACGAGGCACCTAGCGGGTACTTTAATCGCTTTTTATGGGGCTGAGCACTCCCTGAAGTGCTCAGACAGGAATCTCTAAACCCTTAGCCACACTCGAACTAGCCTTGCGCGCAAATTCTCCTGGCGTACGTAATATTCGGTGCTGGCGGGTGCGGGCGGAGAGGTGGCGAAGATGATTATAGTTAGAGTATTGCCCTGTCTGTTCCTTGCTAGGCCTGCTAGCTAAGTCTAGGCAACGATATTCTGCTTTAATCCTACTTTTCGAGCAAATTGACAAATGTACTATGCGGCTAGTATCTTCGGGTGGAATTGTTCCCAAAAGCCCAGTAAAGAAAGGCATGCCGGTAAAAGCTGATGAGGAATGATTTCATGAATTACACAATTCTCCGAAGCCAGTAACCAAGCTCTCGAAAGTGTCCGCTTATTGTACATCCTAATAACCATTTACTCCAAAGACTACACCCTGAGAGCCTGATAAGGAGGGCCAATTCTGTTCTTTTGGAGATTCGGCAGCCATGGCATGGCGGGACCGGCGGAGTGGGGAATCCTCCGGCATATATCAGCCGGCCGAGGGCAAGAGATTGAGAGTGGACTCGCAATGGTCGAGTCTCACGCTTAGTATGGTGCATAGCCACGACCCCGGCCGCGATAGCCACCACCACGGTAGCTGCCGCGGAAGCCACGGCCGCCACGACCACGGCCCCGTCCCCGACCCCGTGCGTTCATACCAGGCAGATTAGTGCGTTTGGGAGTGACCTGTTTGATCGATGTTAGCCTTGCAGTTCAAACTTGAAACCCAAATTGACGTCGGAAAGTCGCATGAACTCACCTTCAGGTTGCGACCGCGGAACAAGCTCTCGTTCAAGATCAAAGCCTGGGCCACAAGACTGGGCTCAGCAAACTCAACATAGGCATAACTGGGAAGCGTTCTCGTCAGTTCCTGACGCCTTGTATCTCTGCTGATAGAGAACCTACCCCTTCGGCTGGCCGGAGAATTTGTCCAGCAGGATGGTAACCCGATTGATGGCACCGCAGCTCCCGAAATGCGCCTGAACTTCCTCAGGTGTGGCACCGTAATCCACATTACCGACAAATATACTCCGTGCATCGATGTCTTCTTTGTTCTCCTGAAGGCTCTCGGACTGCTGGTCAAGGGTGGACTGCATCTCACGCAATTTGGCGGCTTCTGACTCCATCTCTGCAACCCGTCGCTTCATAGCGGCAATTTCCTCCTAAACAAATTAACAGGTTAGCATTCGTTCTCAGAGGTTTCGACACAAGTGCGGCGGATTGTTGCGATGGATCTCGCGCGCATCACAGCTTCCACGTACATCTTCCTCGCCACCCTCCTCCTGGGGAGGGAGCTGCTCTTCCTTGAGCTCAGTACCTTCGGCTGACATGATGGTCGCAAGGTAAACTCGGAGGGTATCGTATCGGCGTAGTCGGTGCAGCAGCTATGAAAACCGATGCGAGGAGCAGTTGGAGCTCTCTGATGCGATCGGGCGGATCCGCGGGGGGCCTAGGATGGTAGAGAAAGGGCCCTGTAGTTCTCAAAGAGTTTGCGGAGAGACTCTTTGGCTTGAAAAAAGAAAGTCGGGTCAATGAAGGTCCATTCAATCTTGCGGGGCGAGAGAACGACGAGGCGCGATGAGATTGGGAGCCGGAGGCTTGCCGCTCTGGGACTAGTGTCATTTTGCCATGAACGCCGGCCTGGCTCTTGGCGTCCACAGCATGCTTCGATTCTATACCTGGGCAAGACTCAGGAAAGATCATAAATGGGTCGAGATCTCTTTAAAATATCTGCGAAAAGGATATCACACTCTTTGATCGAACAGTCAGAATCTAAGAATGACCCCAGCCGTGTCCGAAACTTTAACATAGGTACTACGACAATCTTTAGGCAGCGTACATACTGATCTGACTGAATTCGAGCAATCTATAAGTTGGTTGAATTGAATGCTAGCTCAAGGTATCAGGGAATTGATTGACAGGCGTGGAATCCGAGCTCGATGAGGAAATCAAAACACACGCGATGAACAGGTAGGGAGGAGACTATATACACGGAGGAAGAGGAATAGGGGAGGATGATCGATGTAAAACTGTAAATCAGGATGCAGGTGCAGGCACCCCAGTGGCGGCAGCAGCAGCAGCAGCAGCAGGTGTAGGAGCAGGAGCGTGGTTCTTGCGGTAGGAGACCTTCTCGACCGATACGTTCTCATTTCCATTGGCACCCCTCTTCAGCTGGTAGACATACAGCACGAGCACATCTCCTTGGATCTGATCCGATTGTTAGAGCAGCCTCATAGACAGTAGCTGTATTGCGGCACTTACATCCATCAAGCAGAAGCTCGGCGTAGGCTCCTCGCCCTCAGGAGTGAACCCAGAGCTCATGGCACCAGTCGCGCTGCCCGGGTTGATAAAGAAGCGGCCTTCCATCTCGAATGCCTCAAAGCGATGCGTGCCACCCCAGAGCAAAATGTCGACGTCCATCTGCCGGGCTGCAATCAGCAGCGCATCCGCGTCGCCGGGCGGGATGATGGTATGGCCGTGTGTGAAGCCAATGCGCAGGCTACCATGGTTGACAATCTTGGAGAGCGGGAGGTTCGGGGAGTCGACATCGAAATCACCTTTGACCATCTGCAGGTCGGGGGCTACCTGGCGGAGGAAGTCATAGGTCTCGCGGTCGGTCAGGTTGCCCAAACAAAGGATCTGACCGATCTTTCCGGGTGTAAGGAGCTTGCGGAACTAGCATCGGGGAGTTAGTTGGACGAGAATGGATCATGGCGCGTGAAGAAGTGTACCTTGGCCGGAAGGTCCTGGCAGTGACGGGTTAGCTGTTGTCACATCATCAAGCTCCTAGCGGGACTCACGGGAGCTCGGTCAGGGATGAACAGGTCACCGATGACCAAGACCAAGCGAGCGGTCATATTGGAATGGTGGGGCAAGTTATAGATAGGGAGATCAATGGGGCCCAGTCGGAGTCTTACTGCAGGGCTGATGCTCTCGCGGGGAAGGGCACGTCAGGCCCTATGCCCTAATTGACTTCTAGATATGGTTTAGCGCTATCAGGCCACCAGGGGGTGGTCCCGATCATCGTGAGGCCTCCCGATAGGCATTGGCTCGCAAGACCGAATCTCTCGTACGATTGCGATTCGGCTGGGTTCGTCCAATCCATTATGTTATATGTGTCGACGCTTTCCTGGACGGAGGTCGCCGTAGGGTACCGTTGGGATGATCAGGACAATGCATACTGCGAAAACTACAGACTGCTCGGGATACGAGCGATGCAGTGAGGGGGTGGCATTGACCTGGACGTCTATTGTTATCTCGGAAATGAGAAAATGAAGTTTATAGAATATGGAAGGGGGCAGTCCAAGAATGATAGAAATAATTTCCTAGAAAGGCCACCCTATATAGTTACACGATACGCGAATGCCAGCTACAACAATCATAATTCCTTATTTTTCGGTTCGATCTTTAGCGACAAACAATGTGCTGAAAACAATTGTATGGACTATGTATTGCCTACCCCAGATTTTCGTTTTCGTAGAATGGAGTGTACAGCGTAGGGCAAGGCACCCTCTCGTATGTCCAAGTAGTCGGGAGGATCCGCCCGGCCGTCTGACTCCGACGCCAGCACAAAAAAAAAATTTGTTGGGAACGGCGCCTGAGAACTTCCAATTTCTTTGATAAATAACCCTACCCCGGAACCAGGAACCGGTGAATTCGTCAGATATCACAGCTATCAAACATTCGGGCTGTATAGTTCCCCCTCCTCAGCCAATTGCAACTCAGCTTAACCTTCGAACCACCGGCGGCGATCCCCGATCCCCCGTCGCTTTTCCCTCGGGAATCTACAAGCCCTCCAATCCCTTCCACCAGAGTCTACCCCGCGGCCCGCCGCGAATCGGAAAGCTGGCTCCCTCGTCGGTCCAACGTTTAAGCCTGATTTCCAGACACCTGGATCAGCGCCTGCCGTTGCCTGAGCTAAACACTCCCTTCTCGACCGAGAGAAACTCTTTCGCTCCTGACGACATCGAATATAAACCCATCGACCGCTCTGTTCTTCCTTCACCCTCCAAAGAGCCCGAGCCCACCATGTCTACTCAAGCCCCTCACAACACCTTGCTCATCCCGGGCCCCATCGAATTCGACGATGCCGTCCTCCAGTCTATGTCCCACTATGCGTGAGTTGAGCTACCCCTCTATACTTCAATTGCCCTAACCCCCTCCACCATAGCGAGAGCCACGTCGCTCCCGGTTTCGTCAACGTCTTCGGCGAGACTTTGACCCTCACCCGCAAGCTCTTCCAATCCACCAACCCCTCCGCCCAGCCCTTTATTATCTCTGGCAGTGGTACCCTGGGTTGGGATCTGGTTTCCGCCAACCTTATCGAAAAGGGCGAGAACGCTCTGGTCTTGAACACCGGATACTTCGGTGATTCGTTCGGCAAGTGCCTGGAGACCTATGGCGCTCAGGTTACACACCTCCGCGCCCCGATTGGCGACCGTCCCTCCTTCGAGGAGATCGAGCAGGCCCTCAAGAAGAAGTCCTACAAGCTCATCACTGCCACCCACGTCGACACCTCCACCGGTGTCCTCAACGACATCAAGACTATTGCCCAAATCGTTCGTCGCGTTAGCCCCGATACCCTGGTCATTGTCGACGGTGTGTGCAGTGTCGGTTCTGAGGAGATCGCTTTCGACGAGTGGGATCTTGATGCCGTCGTCACTGCCTCCCAGAAGGCCATCGGCTGCCCTCCCGGTCTGAGCATTGTGATGACCTCTGGCCGCGCCATTCAGGCCGCGACTGCCCGCAAGACTCCTCCTGGCGCTTACTACGCCTCCATTGCCAACTGGCTTCCCATTATGCAGAACTACGAGAATAACAAGCCCTCGTACTTCGCTACCCCTCCCACCCAGCTCATCCACGCCCTGCACACCACCCTCGGCCAGATTACCGCTCGTCCCATGTCCGAGCGTTTCGACATGCACACCGCTGCCTCAGACCGCGTCAAGGCTACTATCGCCGAGCTCGGTCTGACCCAGCTCGCTCCCAAGCCTGAATGCCAGGCTCACGGCATGACCGCTATGTACCTGCCCAAAGGTCTGATTGCGCCGGACGTTCTGCCCGGTCTGCTGAAGCGTGGTGTGATCTTCGCAGCTGGCCTGCACAAGGAGATCGCTCCTAAGTATATCCGCTTCGGTCACATGGGTGTCAGTATCTCTGACCCTAACCGTAAGGATATTGAGAAGGCCCTGGCGGCTCTCAAGGAGTCACTGGGTGAGGCTAAACAGGCCAAGGGCTTGTAATCGCAAAAAATCCGAAAAGACATGTTCTGTATATCTGTGGGATGCATCGAGATAAAATCTACTGCCATGATAACCTGTCCATAGACAAATTGATCTATATGATATCCATTCTTCCATTCTGATGACCTTGAACTTTGGGTATTATCTCCAGCTCCACTTTGCCAGCTCGGCCTACAAGCAGTTCTATGCAGTAATCTTAGGACCCAGTCAGTCCACAGGGCAGATCCTGAGAAAAGCCCTAGCATTCCTCAACTGACTAAGAAAGGTATTACCAATTCTGGATCAAGGAATGTAACCCTTGTTTCAAAGGAATGTAAGAGCCACATGACCAGCTCTACTGTATTTCTACGAGATTTATTCCACCAGCCACCAACTAAAATGCCCCGCGTAAAGCATAAACCCCATCCGACTAGTATAGAGGAGCTCGGACCAAGATCAACATACCAACCAGCCATCCCGGACTACTATCTCCCCAAGATCGACAAATTGTACCCCAAGCTATGTCTAGACAGGACTAGCTTCCAAAGCTTAGAAGCCCTGAGTGGACACCCATGTGTATATCGAGCCATGAGATCCAATCCCAACGTGCATTCCCCGGATCTAGAACCTCGTACCCAGACGGGAAGCCAATTGTTCCATTCTTTTACGATAGAATGGAATGTCGGGGGAGTTTCTTTATGAATGGATTGATTTCTCCCTTCTGTTCGAAGAATTTTTCATCCGCATTCTCCTCCAAGTTGACATCACATCTTCGTAAATCTCTTCTAATCTCTTCAAAGCTTTATCGAGATAACCAGTCTCTCTACTCCATACCATATTCAAGATGCGTTTCCTCACCACCAAAGTCCCCCTTATTCTCGCCGCCTCGGCCTCCCTCGTCGCTGCCCAAAATGCAACCGCCACCGCAACGAGTACAAAATGCGCTGCGCAGAAGTAAGTGCTGCATGACCCTTCCCACTGCAAACAAACACTAACAAAGGCGAATTCAGGGTCGTCGACCAATGCATAATAACCATGAAATTCACCCTCGAAAATTGCGACCCCAGCGACTGGGACTGTAAATGCCAAGGAAGTACAAATATTGTCAAGTACGTCCCCCAATACTCATCTCCACAGACAGAAAAATTAACAATATATTCCAGCTGCTATGACAATTGCCCTGATGACTCCGACCGCCTCGCCGCTGAACAGATCCGCGAGCAAAACTGTATCGCCGCAAAGGCTTACGGCACGCAAACCACAACAGCAGGCACAGCCACACCGTCCGCTTTTGCATCCGTTTCTACGCCTGCTTCAACCTTGGCGTCTTCGACTGCGATGGCTGAGGCTACCGGGTCTAGAAGTGGAATTGAGAGTAATAACGAAGATGGGAAGGCGACGAAGTCATTAACTGGGCTTGAGGCTACGGGTACACCTAATGAGGGGGCAGCATCGGCGAGGGTGAAGGTTGTTGGGAGTTGGTTGGCGTTTTTGGGGTTGGCGTTGGGGGTTCTTATCTAAAAAGCATTTGATTGATATTGGCATTGATGATATTGTTTGGAGCGTTTGGGGTTAGTCGCATGGAGTTAATCGAATTGTTTGAGTATATTCAATATTCTTGCTATTAAGTATACCTTAGACTAAGTAGACCTAGACGGGCCGCACCACGAGCGTACAAGCAGCCAGTTTTACTACAATGTGTATCCTGAGCTCATTCAGCACCACTTCTCGCTGGTCGACACATGACAATAGCAGTAATCGGCAAAAGTGACTTCGCTGTAGCATCCCACTCAGCAGCATCACTTGCGGACAGAGAGACCGGCCGCTCTGGATTCAAATGAGTAGTTTCTATTTGCACGAACCCATGGGCTTCGTAGAATGGTACCGCCGTCGGCGCAGCCTCGATCCAAGCCTCAAGATCCTTCTCATCAGCTCGCTTTAATCCCCATTCCATAAACATATGACCTATACCGCGCCTTCGATACTCCGGCAAAGTAAAGAAAGTAGCAAGCGTAGCATAAGCATGTTCCCCGCTTCGTCCTTCTTTCTGTCTGGCTTCTGCTTCACTCAGGATGCGAAATGCCTGGCTTGCGAACAGCGTGGCTCCACCTGCGGGATGGCGACTTGCTAATGTTTCGACATGTTGATCAATGGGAGTGGTTTCGTTGGAAACGAATAGCCACTGTGCACCGCCGACGATTGTCTCGTTACCTGAGCTGTCGGAAGTGATCACTTTGAGCCAGACATTTTCGACATCCGGGTCTGGGTTTCTGATGCTCTCTTGGTATTCCGCTGCGTTGCTGGCTATTGATTCTTCGCGACTGTCAACAATAGGGCAATATAAGCGGAATATAGGCTGGAGGGGATTTTCGAAGGCCTCCCTTTCTGCAGAGACGATGTTCGGGATATCGTCGATATGCGCCTCGGTCAGTGTTATGGACATAGTCGAGAGCGTTTGATATGGGCTTTTCTTGGATTTGGAGGTGTTTGCTGCTGGTTCATGCACCGATTATCTAGAGTGAGATTCATGTCCCCGCGCAGAAGCGGGGCCTGCGTCGGGTTATGGGGCCACGGATGCATAGTGGCTGGCTGAGTACCATAAGCGCGCTAGCCTTCCTTTGCTGAATAGGTCAGGGCGTCAAGCTTTGGTGGGAGTTCAGGTGATTCGTATTGATACTAGAGTGTTGGTGCCAGAGTTGAACTTTTGTTGACGTATCGCTGCCGAGTCATGTAGTACATGCAGTTTCCACATTGCGTTAAGTTGACGCCCTGTGAATTTCCCGGCCGGCAAACATGCAAAGAAGTCCGACGAGTGAATCCTGCCAAGGGTTAATGGACTTTTAAGCACCTCCCATCTCCATGAACCTCCATTCGCTCGTTATCTCATACCCCAAAGGAAGTAAGTGGATAGGTTTGACTTTAACCGGGGCGGGACGGGAAGGTTTAGGCTGTCATTGTCTCGGGGCTAATCGATCTAGGAAAAGTGCACTGTTGAACTGAATGCCAAAAAGCCAGTTCCTTCGGCGCATCCAAAATATTCGCAGTCCATCTCACAGGATTTCAAAACAGTCGTCTCCACCTTCAGCGAGACCTTTCCAGTTATCATCTGCCCATCGAGACCATATGCCTCTAGGAATGGCTTCCGCAAATCAACATGACCTTTATCCTGCCGCTCAATCTTCTCCATGTGCCGCAGGTCCTTGAAATAGAAAAGCTGGACTTTTCTGTTATAATTCATCGCTTGTGGCTCTTTCTCACGAAAGATTCCACTATCAGGTTCATAACATATCCGTCTATCAAGAATTCCCGACTCGGATCCTGCCTCCATGAGATCTTTCATCCAGCGAGTGACTGAGTGGTCAAAATTCTCAAATTAGTACTCTTTCTCTTCTGCCGTAATGGCGGAATGGTCTTGGCCTTCAACATCGAAGCATATATTATCGGGGAACTGCGTCAGGTGAACGCGACCAGTCCTGTTCTCAACCTTCAATTTCTCAGTCGAAGGAAATTTCAATGGTCGAAAAGGTTTCAGGCCCTGCTCAATGGGAGATACCATTCCGTCAGAGGTATGATCCGCCATTCGGTGACGATAACAGCCCCAGTAGGCCGCTTTGTGTCCGATATCAAATCTTTCCCCAAGATGTTCGAGGCCAGACGGCTCTATCTGGTTGGCTCCGTACTGACTTCGTCGAGGGGATGGTGTCAGGACTTCCTTCCACATGCCTGCATCCTCAGGAAAGGTGTCCCAGAATCGAGCTACCTCATCTCGGGCCCACCAGCTCTGGTAGTCCGCGATGGACTTGCAATACGCAAGCCAGACGTGCGACTTCCCAGTGAACGGAGTGGCACAGCTATCTTGTACCAGTCGGTCGATAGTTACCGCATGACCGGAAATGAGGCCATTGAATACTTTTGTGAGTATCTTCTGAGAGTCGGTGGGAGTACCGCTGGGCTATTGGATTCAGAAGATTGAGTAAACAAAGGGCTTGTTGGCCAATTTGACACTCCATATTGTGTGCTTGTCCTTCTGATTTGATGGGACAAAACAGAGTATTAAGCGTGATTTGAATGGCCAAGGAAATTTCACAGGTCTGGGCCACTGTCTGGGCCACTGCACAGATTTATACCCGCGGCCCGAGTCATGGCTCTTGCACAATTGCAAGCCACTCTTCTAACCTCGTCTTCCCTTGGGTCCACGTGTCGGATTCATTGCAGCCGCAAATGCAAGTGTCGGTTAGTTATCACTTTTAATTACCTCTACCAAATTTCATTAACTTTTATCCCAGATAGCAATGGATCCAGTGATTGTCCCGGGTTTGCGGCGGTGATTCCGCCGCAAGATTTCACTATCTTTTGATCTAAGGGGCAATGTCTATCCGTTACTAATTAATGTCCTGGCAATTAATACACTGAAGATTGCGGAATCATGGCTCCGAGATAAACAGACTGCTTTGGGTTGCGGATGTTTTCCTGCCGCAACTCTTATCGCGAGTGCGGGGAAGATGGATCACTTTGGTCTGAAAATAAATACGGGATAACATCTCCCCTTTACTATCATTACTTCTTGGTTCATAAACTATACTTTGCTTGTATAAACCTTTGAGTTTTCGCAATGTCTTCAAGCCTCGTTCGCGTCGCCGTCACCCAAGCCGAGCCCGCATGGCTGGACTTGGCCGCTGGCGTCGCCAAAACCTGCGAATTGATTGCAGAGGCCGCACAGAACAAGGCAAAGCTAATCGCCTTTCCCGAATGCTGGATTCCTGGTTATCCCTGCTGGATCTGGTACGTCTCCCGCGAATACCCCCTTGGGGAACTATATTGAGGAGTACCCGACAGGAGCCGCTTGCTAGACGTCGAAATGAACGTGGCATACATCAAAAACTCGCTTCGTCTCAACTCTCCCGAGATGATGCAGATTCAATCATGTGCAAAGAACCATGCGATTGCTGTTTCGCTGGGCTTCTCAGAGAACGATAACAACTCCATCTACATTGCCCAGGTGTGCATCGGACCTGATGGAGAGATTAAATCTCACCGTCGGAAGATGAAACCTACTCACATGGAGCGGACTATTTTTGGCGATGCTTCTGGAGAGTGTTTCTCTAGTGTCGCGGAGCTTCCATTTGGTCGAGTTGGGCACTTGTCTTGCTGGGAACATATCCAGCCGCTGCTGAAGTATTTCACGTTCTCTCAGAAGGAAGACATTCATGTTTCTGCATGGCCGAGTCTTACACCTCACTCTGGGAAAAGTGATCTCTGGTCGATGTCTGCTGAAGGTAAGTATTGAGATGCCATTTGTATGTTTTTGCTGCTAACCCTGTGATCAGGCTGCCAGAGTCTATCTCAGACCTATGCAGTAGAGTCACAAGCATTTGTCTTGCACTGTACTGCTTTGATCACTGAAAAAGGTGTAGAGAAAATGGGTACAAGCGGGGGTGCTCTAATGTCCTCCTCAGGAGGAGGAAGCTCAGCGGTCTTTGGACCGGACGGCAGAAGGTTGACTGAACCGGTCGATAGCACTACGGAGACCATTATCTATGCAGATTTGGATATGGATCAGATTATTGCTACCAAGATGTTTGCGGATGCGACGGGTCATTATAGTCGTCCTGATCTGATGACGCTTAATGTGGTGAGGAAGGTCAAGAAGATGGTTCAAGCTGATGATGAGGTCCCGATCGTGACAACCGTGGAAGAGGCCTAGGTTACATTATCTCTACACTTAGCTCTGTTTCGAAGACTTTCCTCATATTTTTCCAGTCTCAAATGATTTTCATTGATCGGTCTTGAAACTTGTTGACAAAAGACTAAGTCTCTTATCGTCGTCAGCTATACTATGTGCATGAGAATAACGTGATTGGTTTGGAGCGCAGAGTATACAAGTCTTTTAGAGCCGATGATGTATGGAGTACCGTGGAACACCGCAGAATATCGTGGAGTTAGTGGCAATAGCCATTCGACTCAGTAATGTGAGTATCCAGGTCTTATCATGGCTGACGAACTAAGGCTCCACAAAGGTCCTGACGAATACCCACTTTATAAGCCTCCAGGGCCTCACATGATTTATAAGCGAACTGGTGAGGCATTGGCAATCATTCCCACCTAACGTGTCACAGTCGCCTTGTTGAAAATCAGGCATTTGGAGTGCACTTGCCATCAGTGGTTGTGGTATGGGATCAAGTAATGTCAAGTCAGCCTGCCAAGCCAGCTTTCTTTGCCTGCCGACACTGTCGAGCTTCGAAGCGCAGAGTACGTCATGCGCAGGAGACCTGCTGGGTTGATAACCGACATATTTGACAGTGCGATGGTGTCAAACCACAATGCTCATACTGCCGAAGAACGGAGAAGGACTGTGAATACACCGATGAGAAAAAGGCTAGAAAGTATCACTCCTTCCTTCAGCGCTGCGGAACTCATGACGTTAACATGATGGACAGACGAAAATACTGGGATGAGAACTATGTCAAATCTCTTGAGAATCAGGTTCAGGCTTTGCTAGCTCTTCAAAATAATAATAGCATTACCGTACTGCCGCAGGATGTACGAAGACCTTCGGACAGTGTCATCTTGGACTCGGCCTTTCAGTTGGCTCCATTGGCCAAATCACACCAATTTCAACATGCCGCGCCTTTGAACAATGTGGTTAATGATGGAACTGCGCATCAGTCTCAAACTGCAATGGAAGAACTGAGTGTCATGATGTGGAGAACCAATCTTGCAGATGCCGTGGCTATTGACGAGAAACAAACAATTAATAAGCCATCAACAAGTCAGAGCAGCCCTCAGCCTGCAGTCCCACGTCAAGTACCACCTGAACTGTTAATCATATGTGGGAACGAAACTCGTCTGCATGAGTTAGCGGCTCTGTTTCTTGAATGCATCAACGAAGAGCACCAATTCACGCAGTACGAATCTGCGGACTTCTTCCTCCAACCTCTCGACCGATCTCCCGATCTTCTTTTCCTCCATGCAGCCATGTTAGCAGTCGGTGCAGCGTTTGAAAACCAAACAGACTCTCTCAAGATCAGTGATGAACTTGCAGAATTGAGCGAAAGTCTCGTTTTCAAATGCTTTCGACAGTCTCCATCAATAAGGGTCATTCAAGGTTTGAGTATCTTGTCATGGCGATCCCTGGCCTTAGGTCGTGATCACCTCGGTTGGACATTCCTCTCCATGGCTGCTGGAATGGCGATCCACCTGCGACTTCACGTTCTTGCGCTTGATGACTTCGATACCGAGTCGACCAATACAGGATTCGCAGACGTGCAGACCTTTTGGTCATTCTACTTGAGTGATAGAACTTTTATCTCCATTCTGGGAAGGAACTGTATGTTACCTTGGCGACGCGTGAATGTCCCGGCCATTGAATCCTTCTTCCCAAGCGATGGCACGAGCCTGGCACAAGTCTCGTTTGCATGGCAGTGTAAGCTGTGGTATATGCATGATCAAAACATGGATCAAATGTATGCACCTATTCTAATTACTATGCTCCACTGGTTCAGCACTTACTGACGGCCTAACAGCTTCTCCTCATCATTCGAATCACTTGCTACGCCCGAACAGGTCCGCCTCGCAATAACAACGCACGAAAACCTCAGCCAGTTCTTCAAATCACGAGATCAAAGACTCTCAATCAAGCGGGGCGCAACCGAAAAGCCCGTTCTTCTCTTCCACATGGCATACCAAATGGCTATTTTAGTAACAAAGCCACCTTTCCTCCGCCTATTCGCAAAAATGCGAAACGAAAACCCGAACACGTCACAGTTAATGTCCGGCGTGTTGCAATGCATCACGGCAGCAGCAACGGCAATGGTCAGACTCGTCCAAGATTATTGCAAGACTTACGGCTTCCCAAAGGCGAATCCACTCCTTCTTCACCATCTATTGAGCGCATCTATTGTTCACTTGATGAATACAACTACTGGATGTTTTACACTACGAAGATTCAGCACACGCTCTGTTCGGAAGTGCCTCGGTCTTTTCGGTCAACTTGGATTATATTGGCCCGCTCGCTCGCACAAGAGCGTTGAATTGATAAAAACTCTAGCGCGAAGGTGGAATGTCGAATTCGCCTTGCCGGAGGAAATTGACTCAATTTTCGAGACGAACTTAACTGGTGATATCGGGTCTCAGGGCAAAGAGCAGTCCAATCAGGCTTCTTCGGAACCAGGCACCGGGTTGCACATGTCTCCCAGTGGCACGACTGAGGAGAATGCGAACTGTCAATTCAGTACCCTGTTTGAATCTGAGAATAGCTCCGCTTTCAATGACCTTTTGTATGGCGAGGAAGAGCAAGATATCTTTACTATGAATACTTCGCTCCTCGATCATGGGTATCCGGACTTGTTACCGATGTTTGAGGATTTCAGCAATTTTGGGGAGAATTTGGTTGATTTGCCTTGATCAATTGCACGCTTGGGCCATGGATCCTCAGTGAAACGTACACATTACTGACAATTGAGTACATATACGTTATTACCGATAAATGAGATCTCGTCTATAGATATATATGCGCTTTTTCATGCAGTTTAGGCTCCCTAAATAGGCGCATAGAAACTGAACCTACCCTCAGGATCGTACTTCTTCTTCAGCGCACTGAGTCGCTGCTGCCTCCACTCCTCAGCACCGTACAGCTGCTCCGTAGTCTCATTGCCATAGGCATAGTTAACATATGCCCGTATTTCTTTCCTTCCACTGGCCTTGAAGAGGATATTCCTCAACCGCTGCCCCAAATCAGCAGCCTTCTTGTCAAGTCCCTTGGCTGGGAAATAATTGATAAGAGGCGCCGCAAGAAGATTTTCACTACGGAATGCAAAAGCAGTAGAATCGTGAGGCACCGCGTGCACGCCTTCAGCGGAGTATCCCTCGAACATGAAGATTGAGTTGTTGAAAGGTGAAGAGCCGCGGACAGCGGGGGCATAGATTTCCCATGCTTTCTTCTGCGCGGCGACGTTATAGGACTCAAGGTAGATTGGGAAGCGGGGGTTGGCCATTCCGGATTTTTGGCAGGGTGGGGATGTGTTGGCGATGCTGGTCCAGTTTGCGAGGTCTTTGTAAGTTCCCGAGTCTGGAGATACGGAGATTGGGCCCAGGTCGTGGAAGGGTTTTGTGTAAATGGAATCGACAGCGTTGACGCCTTCTTGGATGATGTACATCACGATGACAGGCTGGAAATTGTTAGACTTGGTAACTCATATCAAACTCTGATATTGTGAGAACTCACGTTGCTGGGATCCGCATCGGCGACGTTCATCCAGTACGACCAGTTAATGACACCCACGGGCTGGGTGCCATTCTTGACGAGGTACTTGTTGGCAGCTTCGTAGATAGCTTCAACCTTGTCACCGCTCAATATAATGGTCTCGATCGCCCAGTTGGTGTGCTCAATATCGTAAACCTTGGCGGTGAGAGAAGTGACAATGCCAAAGTTGTGGCCGGCACCTCTCATTGCCCACCAGAGGTCAGAGTTTGCGTCGATCTTGGTCAAAGTACCGTTTGCAAGTACCACATTCATCGAAACAAATTGGTCTGCGACGAGTCCGTGGTGACCTTGCAGCCAGCCGTGTCCTCCACCGAGCGCAGGCCCGAGAAGGCTGACGCATTCACAAGTTCCGGTCACTGTCTGTTTTCCTACGGCCCAGAGCTCGTCTGTGACAAGCTTGGACATTGTTCCACCGGCAATTGTGGCAGTCTTCCCATCGCAACTGACTTTGACACTGCTCAGCTGGCTCACGGAGATAGCCACGCCGTGATCCATCTTGCCCAGAGAGGTGAGAGCACCATGGACTCCATTGTATGCAAGGAAGGGGAGTTGCTTCTTGTTTGCGAATCTCACCTGGGTTTACAATTAGCAATCTGCATTTACTACAGGCATTAGGGTCAAGATCTATGAATTAAATTGAGGGCTTACCGTCTCCGCAACATCATTCTCAGTACCAGGAACAACAACAATGTTGACTTTAGGTGCTTCGAGGACAGACCAGCGAGTGGTAATATTCGTGAAGCCACTCGAGCCAGGGTAATAAACCTTGGCTGTACTCGAAAGTTTGGCTCCGAGCGCCTCCAAGTCAGCATCTCGAGGGCAGAGGCCATCAAGGTACTTACAGCCCGAAGCGGGGCTTGAGGCTGCAGCAAAAGCCCATGCAGCGATCGCTGCCAAAGCTTCCAACTTAATCCGATACATGGCTCGAGAACTGACCCGGGTATGTGATAGGGTTACCGGAAGAGAGAAAAACAAAAAAAAAAAAAAAAAGTAAACTGAAAAATGAGAGGAAACCCGAGAGAACCCTTGCTGCGTCAGAAACGTGCAAGGTGGCTGAGTCTATGCAGAATCCCTGTCCGGGGCGTCGTGCCTGAAAGCTAATATTAATTTATTAAGAGTCAATCCTGTAAATGCTGCACTAAGTTGGCTTGGGTTAGATTGCTATTCCAATAACGTTTCAGGGGCCTTCCTTTAAAGTACGCAGTACGTAGTACATTGGTATGAATCCTTGACTGCGGAGTAATCGGAAGTAAATAAAATTCCGCATCTCGCCGACGACTAGCCGCCGCCATCCCTCGGAGTACGCTTGAATAACGAGCCTTATTATCCGATTGCATTGAATCTTTCCAGTGCTTTTAATATAATGAAACCCACCAATGTTATGCGCTAGTGCAGGACTAAGTCATAATGTTACATTCGGCCGGCCGAATCCCGGTTCGTGCGGAAGAGGCGTTGTCCGCCCGATGACGAACATCATTTGTGGTGCTCCACTTACAGCTGTCTACCAGCAAACCATAGGCCAAATTTTAATGAGCTCAATTTGCGTAGATTGGCCCCCAAACATGTGAGCCCGGTCATTACCTGTTGGGGAACAAGATGTATGCTGGATTTGCACTTGTGTTTGCCTCGCTACTGTATATTATGCCCAGGTGGCGCTGACCAATGTTAATATAGAAAAGAAATAGTATGAATTCAAACTGCCGAATTATCCTAGTCCGTCTTTCGGCGCCTGCCTTACCGAACTACATTGCCCCTCACAACACGTAGGTCAATCGGGGTTATGGAAACTTCCTTTGGAACTTGAATATTGCTCAACTACAGTGCCTCCAAGAAAGTTTGAACACACCTACACTACCGCTTACCTCTTCCGCCCTGCAATGCCTTGGCAAACCGCTATCAACTAGAACTAGGTAGAAGTAGACCAAATATCAACATCAAAATCATCATTTAAATCAACAGATAACGCGTTGATGCGTACCCTCTGCGACAGTATGTCTAGGCGTGTTCAGGCTATATTAGATACAGATGGGTGGTACTCTATTTACTTCGGGGCTGTGTATATAAGAGCACGCTCGGGTGTTCTGCTGGCGGAATATTATGTCATTAAATCAATTAATTAAATAGGTGTGTTCAAACTTTCTTGGAGGCACTGTAAGACCACGGCTCAAGATCCTTGCAATCAGTCCAGCATTGTGGATATCCATGGATCCTCTGGTCTTGGAGTGGAGCATCCAATGTGATTTCATTGCACTTATCGCACTAGCCCCAAAGTCAATATAGCTCGCTGCGAAATCTCCCATGTGTCATTCTAGTTCGCCGGGGTCTAGAACTCTGGGACGTCCTGTTCTCTGAAAACGAATTTTTCGGAAAGTCTAACCGTTGCAGATATGGTTCGAAGAAATGGGAAGCATTCGGTATTGATGGCGAAAGCCGCGGTGGGCTCAGTCAGGAACTGCGATCCTTGCATTTCTATCAACCGTCAACGGTTTCCCTAGAAATTTATTGCCATCATCCAGGCTTATGAGCCACCGTGCTAGCTCATAGCCATCCAGCGAAAGCCAAGCGGACTAGTTGGGCGATGGCAAAGAGTATGCTGCCTGTAGCATATCACAATTGCTGAAGTACCTACCCACCATGTCAACCGAGATCCAAACCAGAGATGCGACTTCAAACGCAGCATATATGACTGCAGTTGAGTTATGGACACTATACTCAGTCGGTGTTGCCATCACATTACTCAGAACCTACGCGAGGTGGAGAGGGGGAGGTTGGAGAAATCTGCGACTCGACGACCTCTTAATATGGATTGGAATTGTGAGTTCCCTTGCGACCTCACTGCATCTCTTCTGTGTATACTAACTATTTTTTTGGCAGATATTCTACTCAGCTCAGACAGCATTCGCTTATAGCGTGAGCAACGTAGCCCATGGTCTTGCCAATAATAGTATGACTGCTGCCCAGCGCACTTCGCTGTCTCCAAGTGATCCCGAATATGAAGCAAGGTAGGGCTCGTCTCACGTTGGGAGAAGATGATTGCTAAGATATTGATAATAGAGTAATTGGCTCCAGAATCCAGATCGCAGGATGGACAACCTATGTCGCGATGATCAACTCTCTCAAGCTATCCATGCTGGCCTTCTACATTCGACTAATGGTACGCTTCACCAGCCCTGCTCTATAAGTCCAACTAACACAAACTAGGAGGGTCTAAGTCGTCGCTACCAAATCCCAATCTGGATCGGATTCGGCCTCGTTATCGCAAGTTTCCTCGCCAGTATAATCGTAATATTCGCCTCGTGCCGGCCATTCCACAAAAATTGGCAAATCAATCCAGATCCAGGCAGTAAGCACCCTTCACTTCCCTCATCTAGACTCTCACCAACACCCATCTAGACGTCTGCCAGCCCGCAATCTCCAAGCCCGTCATCGCAGTAACATTTGCCGCAAACCTCCTCACAGATCCATATCTAATTTTCATTCCAATTCCGATGCTCTGGAAATCAAGCCTCAAATTCATTAAAAAGATCGCGACAACAGTCATTCTAAGCGCCGGCGTCTTTGTTCTCGTCTGCGCTACTATCAAAAGTGTCTTCCTTCTGACTGTGAGCTCCTATACCAACCCTCAAACCAATTCCACTCACCCAATCTTCTAACCTTTCCCGTAATAGGATCCCGACAACGGCGCCCAACTCGCCGACGAATGGGGTACCCGCGAAACTTTCGTCGCAGTAATAACAACGAATCTCCCCATGATCTTCCATCTGCTCCGCACCTGGCTAGCCGCGATCTTCGGCGATACGTTCCAATCTTCTCAAAAAAGATATCAATCGCCCTTGCAGACTATCGGCGGATCTAGGAGACGGGAGTTGAGCTCAAACCATACTGATCGAACCATAGGTTTGACCTTTACAGAGAGTGAGGAGCGCATAATGGCCGATGTCAAGATGAACAATTTGAAGCCGGCTAGGGGGATTGTTGTTGAGAATCAGATTGAGGTCAGAAGTGAGATTAGGGGGCGTGGAGGGCCTGTGGATAGGAGGAGTTGGTAGTGCCTTGGCTTTTTGAACGGCATTCGTGTATTAATTCATGCTATTGCAAGTACTCGAATGTTACATATTGCGATCCGGTATATAGCTCAAGGATCTGGGTTTACAGGGTGTCCCGAGCAAGGGGTGGAGTATAGCAACCCCTTATATAACCTTCTACCTCAAAATACCACAACATGCAATTATATTAGTGCAACTTGTGACAGAAAGGACGGGCGAATGTATCAAAGCTAATTCACATACATTTAACATATAAACCGCACATTTCCAGATTTGACCTGGTGGTCTCGTCTCGTAATGCCATTGCCGACTGATCTCCAGGCACAACGATCAATGTTATTAGACACATAAGGCATAAGGCAAAAGTCAAACAACTTCACCGGTCCAAGAAGGGAAAAAATGCACCCTCCCGGGATTGAACCGGGAATCTCGTGATTGAGCGTTCGAGTTGAATACACTAGGAAAGTTAGAGGGTTTTTCTCTTGGCAAGAGTTGAGCGGAGGAACTAACAGTCACGCGCGTTACCACTGCGCCAAGAGTGCTGATGTGGCGGAAGCTTTGTTGTTCGCTTTGTTTGGGATATCTCTACTTACTTAGACAGCCATGAGTGGAAACAACTTCCGCCATGCCCATTACGTTTCTTATTTTCTTACTTCGAGCCCTAGTGATTAGGTCTTAGTTGCGAGTTTTGTTTACATGAACTAGACTATCACAATTGCTACCAGAGGCTTTCTTGTTTCTGGTAATGAAAGGCAGAGTAGCCGTTTGGAGCTTATGGAACATTGATGGCAATGTCTCCCTCCATATCATGGGGGTTTCTAGGACAGAATGTCTATGTTTAGAAAAATTGGCTCTTGGAAGACCCACCAGCGGTTGCGGCCCGTAACTTACGAAACACGAACGCTGATGAACAACATCACTAATAGGAATTGAATAAACAGTATAGAATAGAACCGAGATATCGTTCAGTGGAATACGAACTTTGTTTTTGGGGGCGGGTGTCGATGTCTGAGCATTTAGGGAAGTTGCCATTAGCCTTACGGTTGGCTAAGTCGCGAATTTAGGGGAGGCCCTCAAAATTGAATATATTCTTCATGACAAGCCTCTAATCTATCGTTATCTGCCGTTGTCTCGTGGCTCCTCCTCATTATCATCACCTGACTAGCGGCTTGCGGTCTGTGTTAACTGGACAAGATCATGAACACGTCTTGCCCCGCCAAGGTCTCATAGAATGTTGATTCGCCTTACTGCGACGCAAAAACTACTGATCACCCAAAGACGCATGGTCATGAATGCAGCCGGTCATCTTTGTATTCGAATGTGGTCGTGGACGCGTCTGGTTGGTCGATTGATCTCCAGAACGCACTAGGCTGGCGCTTAGGTGCTGCGCCTCTCCGGTCCGGAGCCTAGAGGCTCTTTGCACTCGCATTCGAGTTTTGGCTTCTCACATACCTTCGTATTCGCTTATCTACACCCGTCAAAACATCGCTGTCGACGATCACGAATCCGCGAGCGCGGCCCGCCGCCTGTAACCTCCCTTGACGAGGTGTGCCGACTATGCCACCGAAAATGCCACTGAACTGCTTGAGCCGCGATTCCTACCGGGTAGGATGGATCTGTCCGCTGGAGGTCGAACAGATCGCGGCAATGGAGATGCTAGACGAGGAACACCAACGTTTGCCGCAGCCGAGTGGGGACACGAATGTCTACAATCTCGGCAGCATCAACAACCACAACGTCGTCATCGCTGGTCTCCCTCGTGCGGGAAATTGTTCCGCAACTACTGTTGTTACTCAAATGAGAAGTACATTCCCAAATCTCAAATACGCCCTGTTGGTAGGTATCGGCGGTGGTGTTCCGGTACAGACAGAATCTGGGATGATCCGCCTGGGGCATGTGGTGGTTAGTGAACCGACAGGCATACACTCTGGAGTAATACAGTACGATCATGGAAAGGCGAAGGCGGGTTACTTTGAACGCAAAGGTTCCCTCGCACCTCCGCCTACGGCGCTTATTAACGCTGCACGGGAAATGGCCATCTATCGCCAACGGATAGATGATGATCCAATTTGGAAGAACTTGGAGAAAATCCAAATAAGCCGTCGAAAACTTCGTCACTTCAAGTTCCCCGGCGCCGCAAATGATCATCTCTATCCATCAGGTTATAAACATATGCAGGAAGGGATGCTATGTGGAGATAGCGGATGCGACCCGAAGCAGCGCATCGACCGACCGATGGACGAAGAAGATGATATACTTATCGTTGTACACAGAGGCACAATAGCATCTGGGGAGCTAGTGATAAAGGATGCACAGAAGAGGGATGATCTAGCGCAGGAGCATGGTGTGCTATGCTTCGAAATGGAGGCAGCAGGAGTCCTCACCGATTTCCCATGTATGGTGATTCGAGGTATTTCCGACTATTGCGACTCGCATAAGAACGATCAGTGGCATGGCTATGCAGCGGCGGTAGCAGCCGCTTATGCACGGCAGCTATTTTTCCACATGTCTATTGAAGAGCTGCAAGGGTAAGTTGTATACAAAGGGGGCTTAGCTTTATGCTTATAGGTCATTGATGCATCGTTTAGAGATCCGAATCCCACGCCTACCACTTTCGAGCTCCCACTGAATCTGTCCGAGATATCCGAAGTGACCCGGTTCGTTGCACGAGAGGATAAGCTCAAGAAAATGCAAGAGACCTTCAATGCCACTGCTGAACGCCGTATTTCTGTTGTGCATGGACTAGGTGGAATTGGCAAGACGCAGCTAGCGATCGCATATATCAAGCGACACCGGTTTGATTATTCGGCGGCAATATGGTTGAATGCAAGAGATGAAACAGCGTTGAAACAAAGCTTTGCTCGCGCTGCTGAGTGGATTCTTCGTCATCACCCAGCTGTTACCTACATTGCAGGGGCTCTAGAAAGCCGAGACCTAGATGAGACGATGAAAGCGGTCAAACGATGGTTGGACGAGCCGATGAACGATCGCTGGTTAGTCGTCTATGACAACTATGACAATCCCCTTTTGGGAAATCAAAAGGGGAAAAGTCGAAACGATGTTTCTTGTATCGAGGCAGATGCACATAGTGATGACGACGGAGATCTTGCACGGGCTTTCGATCTTCGGGAATTCTTACCCGATACCGACCACGGTGCCATTGTTGTGACCACGCGGTCATCAATGGTAAAGCTAGGTCAGACTGTTCACTTACGCAAGCTTGATGATATCAATGATAGTCTCGAGGTTCTGGCTTCTGTTTCTGGACGTGAAGATTTGAAACAAGGTGAGAATCTAGCATATACTCCGGTACAAAGTACTAATATGTGAGCAGACCCCGGAGCTGCTGATCTTGCAAGACAGCTCGATGGACTTCCTCTAGCCCTGGCGACTGCTGGCGCGTACTTAGAGCAAGTTTCGGTCAGCTGCACAGAGTATCTCCAGCTGTATAGTGAATCATGGCAGCGATTACACGAAGAGACGCCGCAGCTGCCGGCATACGATCAAACTTTGTACTCAACATGGAATCTCTCATATCGATACATTCAGCAGCAGAGTCCTATTGCAGCTATGCTTCTCCGACAATGGGCCTATTTTGCCAACGAAGACTTGTGGTATGAGCTGCTTAAAAATAGCGACCCGGACAAGCCGGAATGGCTAGGAGCACTAACAAAGGATAAGCTCACATTTCATGCAAGCTTAAGACTTTTATGCAGCCATGGGCTCGTGGAAGCTGATCCGACTACCACATTACAGCGTGTGGAGTCACGAGGGTATAGCGTGCACGGATGCGTTCATTCATGGATGATCCATATGCTAAATCAGGGGCTTGACGATAAGATGGCCTGGGCTGCAGTCAGATGTGTAGCGGCGCGTGTACCTGGGAAAGACGAAAACGAATTCTGGCTTTTACAGCGGCGACTCATGGCACATGCGGACAGATGTCTGCAGACGATAAGAAAACTCGAAGTCAAAGATGAGGCTTCATGGGATTTACATATGTTGGGCCTTCTCTACAAAGGTCAAGGCCGGTTGCAAGAAGCAGAGGTATTATATGACCGAGCACTAGAAGGCTACGAGAAGACGTTGGGTCGAGGACACACATCGACGCTAGATACTGTCAACAGTCTCGGCTTTCTCTACGCAGACCAAGACCGGTTTCAAGAAGCAGAGGCGATGTATGACCGAGCACTAGAAGGGAAGGAGAAGGCCTGGGGTCCAGAACACACATCGACGCTAGATACTGTCAACAATCTCGGCATTCTCTACGCAATCCAAGGCCGGCTTCAAGAAGCAAAGGCGATGTATGACCGAGCACTAGAAGGGAACGAGAAGGCCTGGGGTCCAGAACACACATCGACGCTAGCTATCGTCAACAATCTCGGCATTCTCTACGCAGACCAAGGCCGGTTTCAAGAAGCAGAGGCGATGTATAACCGAGCACTAGAAGGGAAGGAGAAGGCCTGGGGACCAGAACACACGTCGACGCTAGATACTGTCAACAATCTCGGCCGTCTCTACGCAGCCCAAGGCCGGTTTCAAGAAGCAGAGGCGATGTATAACCGAGCACTAGAAGGGAAGGAGAAGGCCTGGGGACCAGAACAC